>JADDOH010009278.1:0-82592 GCA_016648135.1 Agrypnia vestita | reverse complement strand
ATGCAATTGGTGATGGTGATCTATTATAAGGGCGACTACGTGGTCATGTTTTGGGAGCAGAGCAGGATGTTTTGCCTCGAAAGGAAGACCTGAATTGGATAATATTCCTTCAATCCGCAAAATACCATCCTCATCTATGAAAGGACTAAGACGTTTTAACCTTTTAGAATAGCCTTTTCCTCCTTTTAGATCCGCCATTTCCTTAGCAAAATGAACATTTTGAACGGCACGAATAGCCGTGTTTTCAGCAGCAAATAAGTCAGCGACTCCAATTGCTGGGGAACGAGGTAATCTTTTCATAAAACGGAGGCAGTATACGATGATGCGCAGAAGTTTATCCCAACGAGAGATATTTTGAGCTAATTCGTAAAAACTACAAGGTACAATCTTAGCGGTAATCAAAGTTGTGGATTTAAATTCCGGGAGTACCTCATATTTTGTAGGTAAGAATGGTTGGATAGGCCAACTTGAAATGACAGAACGTAGCCATGCAGGCCCGTTCCACCACAAGTCATAGGTTACCAATTCAGATGGTAACATGCCCCTAGATAGACAATCACTAGGATTCTCAATGCCTGCGATATGATAGAAATCTTGGGGTTGTACATTTTCCTGGCATTGAGCTACGCGGTGCTCACAAATACGGACCATCTATGCGGGGAAGAGTGGATCCATGACAAGGCAATTGTAGCGTCCGAGAATGCATATGTTCCTGTGATGGTGATGCGCGAACTATAAATATCCCGAACAGTCTTTATTAACTTCGACATCAAAAGGGCAGCGCATAACTCCAAACGAGCGAGTGAAATTATCTTTGTTGGTGAAACCTTAGACTTGGAACACAATAACCTGACTGATACGTTCCCGGTTAAATCTGTGGAGTGCAAATAAATGACACAACCATAACCTTTCATACTCGCATCGCAGAAGGCGACGATGCAAACTGTACTGTCCTTTAGAACACCAATATGGCGCGGAACTCTCAAAGTCGAGAGCAAGTGAAATTCACTCGTAAGTGCAGTGAAGCGTTGAATGATGCTCTCAGGAGGTACATCATCCCAACCAATATCGCACAACCAGAGCTCCTTAATGAGCAATTTGGCATACAGGATTACTGGGGCCACGATGCCTAGAACATCAAACAAACGAGCCACTAATGAAAGTATGCTTCGCTTTGTACATGTCTCTTGGACCTGCAGAGTTGTTAAGAAGAAATTGTCCTCAGCAGGTTCCCAAGATAAACCTAGAACTTTAGTACTGTTGTTCTCATTTGTGAAATCCACTGAACTTCGATGAGAATGCGGGAGGTCATTGAGTAATGCCAAAGAATTACTCGACCATTTAATTAATTCAAAGGATCCTGATTTGAATAACGAGATTAACTCTCGAGAGGTGCGGATGGCCGATTCGTCGTCAGGCATTGAATGCACCAAGTCATCCATGTAAAGTTTAGACTCGGCGACTGCAGCGGCATCAGGGTACTGAAAGCGCATGTCTGATGCTAGCTGACGAATAGTACGCAAAGCTAAATACGGACTAGGTTTGAGGCCAAATGGAAGGCGGTTGAATTGAAATACTCTGATCGTCTCGTTGCTATAGTCGCTAAAACGAAATAATATCTTTAAATATTTACGATCATTTTGAAATGTACCAATTTGTAAATACATCTGCTTTATGTCCGCGGTCATAGCTACAGGGAATAACCGGAACTCAAGTAAAAGAGAGAAAAGGTTTGCTTGTAAGTTAGGCCCAGCATATAATACATCATTCAATGATTTCCCAGTATGGGTTTTTGAACTTGCGTCGAGTACAATTCGCGGCATTGGCTTATCTGGGCGTGTGACGGCATGATGCGGTATGTAATAACCCTGGTTTGAGACATCGATTGCGGTAATCTCAGTTAAATACTCCTTTTCAATGTATTCGTTTACTACGTTATTATAATTTTCACGAAGTTTTGGTTCTTGTTTGAATTTCTTCTCTAGAGCGATAAGTCGGCGATACGCAGTATTTCGTGAATTACCTAATTCCTTTGAATCTCCACGAAAAGGTAATGCGACCGAGTAACGTCCAGCCTCATCTCTATTTACAGATGCGCTGTATAACCTTTCGCAGGTCGTCTCCTCGGGGCTCAGGAACTGCCTAGTTGGAATCTCTTCTAGATGCCAAAAACTTTGCAGAGAAGTCTGTAAATCACCATCATTTAGAGATAGAAGAGTTAAAGTAGAATCTTCCTTTTTGGGATTTTCCATAGACATCTCGCCCATTATGATGTAGCCTAAAGTCGTTTCTAACAACGGCGGAGCGGGAGAGGGTGCGTTTATTCGACCACCTAATAAAAGATACGGGAATAATTCTGCACCTAAAACTAAATCGATCGGCTTCGGTATATTCCAATCCGTGTCAGCGAGTTGAACATTTTTTAAATAAGCCAGATTTGCCGTGTCAATGTATTGCACAGGTAGGTTATTGGTGATTTTGTCAACAACCAAAGCCTGGATATTATAAGTCTGTGAATTTACTCGTGATTGTATGATGAAATTAGTGTATCCTTTTATTGGACGCGAGCTATTGCCTACACCCTTGAGGACCGCATTGTAAAGCGGCGAGATTTTTAAATTTAACTCATCACAGCACGCTACTGTGAGCAAATGATTTTGCGATGCACTATCAATTAGACATCGTATTAACCGTTTTTCATTTTGATTTTTGTAAGCTAATACTTGGGCCGTCGACAATAAAATATTAGCACTAGGCGAATAAGATTTTGACTGGTTTCGCGCGGTAACCAGTGATATAGATGCTACTGGATGCGCATCATCTCGATTATTATCTTCAAAATGAAGAAGCGTATTATGACGTTTATTGCATTTTTTGCAATTACGCGTTGATTTGCAATTTTTTATAATGTGCGAGTAACTTAGACAGTTAATACAACCATTTTTGGTCTTTATGAAATTAAAGCGTTCGTTGATCGGCATGCCTTTGTACTTTGGACATTCGTACAAATGTTTATGATCTTCTCTCAAACATAATAAGCAATTATTTCCAGTACTTTTAGTCAAGAAAGATTTGTAAGTCTTATTTTTATTTAAATTATTTTGACCATATCGAACAGAAGCGGTGTTGCTAGTAGTTGTACGTTCTAAAATTTTCACCTGACTTCGTAAAAATTCTACCAGATCTTGGTAAGCGGGAATTTCCTTTTCACGTTGCGTCATCTCGAACATTTGTGAAGTTTGGCTATCCAATTTCGATAACGCGGAATACAAAAGAATGAAGTCTGTTAGATCTTCGATTCCCAGCTGTTTCAAAGCGGAAACGGACGCAGAGTATTTCTCAATAAACGCGTTTAAGCCACCAGCGGTGTTGACATATTTTATTTCGAAAATATTTTTTAAGTAATAACAACCCAACGCCCTTCTATCCTGATATTTTTGTACGAGGCTATTCCATAAAGAATTGTAATTTTCTCCCGTAGGAAGTACCCCTGATGTCAAATAAAGAGCGCCGTGCGATAATTTTGAAATTAAATATTGCATTTTCTGTGATTGGGTTAATAGTTTATTTTGATGAATGTTGGCCTTAAACGTTTCATAAAAAATGGGCCAGTTCTCCTGGTTGCCATCAAATGACGGAATTTGAATAGCCGGCAACTTCATTGGACTATCCAATACAGGAGCCTCTTGCAACTTTGTTTCCGAAAGTTGGGATTTTTTAAATTTGATATGAGAGATGATCCCATCAAATGCAATAAGTTTTTGATAATCCGGTACAAAGTCAGGATTCAATTCTAAATTCAATATATTTATTTCATCTGAAACGGCGGTGAACTGCGTTTTTGTTTCATCAATCGTTTGTATGTCTGCCAAGAATGACTCTGTCGTCCTTGTATTCTCAGACGAAATCCGTTTTGATTTTTCGTACATCATGTTTACGTGAGCGAAAACAGCGTCCCGTTTTGCTTCTAAAGATTTCAATCTATTTATCTGCGACATTTTGAATATTTTTTATCGGGAGGTACTTCAGTGATCTAACAAATAAGTTCGTATTTATTCTAAAATACTCACTTGTGAAATGTTATTTGTTATGTTATGTTATGTTAAAATTGTTATTTAATATGTTCGAATACCGAATTTATTTAATATTTTATTCGAAATAAATTCGATAACTTTGTTACAAGTGCAAAGTATCCGTGCGTGAATAACACTGTCGAGTAAAAGTAGCTGAAAAAATATTAAACGATATTTATATCGACAAATATCACGCTGCGTAATTATTTCACTGAACAAATATTATGAAAATTGCGATAATGGAGTTGCTCAATACGATATAGTCGGATGTATGAATATATTAATTCGTTCGTTCGACCTTTGTATATGGATCGATCTCCGGTCGAAGGTACCAAAATTATATGGTGAGGCGGTTAGGTTATGGTTTAAATGGTGCGCTTTGAGCGTCCAACTATACGGAAACTTCCAAGGGGCAAGCAAGATGTCCAATACGTAGCGAAAGGCCCGTAACTGAGAAAACATGCAAGACACTTACCTCCTGGTTATCTTCGATTTATTGAACTGCGACCTGATGAAATGCGATTGAGTGGACTGTAGATGCGGGTGGCCGTCTTCACCAATAATGTAAACAAATCCACTGCGAAGAACGGATTTGAAAAGGCGGTTTTAAGATCGAACGACAAATTGAGGTTATTGCGGAACGTGCGTAAAAAATGTCACACGGCGGCGATGGCGAACGAGTATGTACTCACAGCGGCGGTCCAATATGTACTACTGCCGGCCCTGCTGGGTCTCGCGTCATTGGCGGAGACAGGTAACGCGGCTTGCCTAATTTCTCAATGAAAGGCGTTCGCTATACATTCCAAATATAGATATGGCCCGACCACCTGTAAAATTTTTGCTACTAGCTATAAGACACCTGTATGTTTCAATATCAAATAACAGACACGACTTTTCACAATGGCTATTTTTGGTGTCTGTAGCCTTAGCTTTGCGGTAGAACAAATTATTAATTTGAAAATTCGGCGTACTCCTTTTCACTGCGACCCCCTAATACAAGTAGATACAAGCTTCCCGTCCGGAAATTGATTTCTTTGCATTTTATTTCAGGTATGTTCTTATATTTTATCTTTACAAATACGTATTACAAATAGACCATAGATGTCAATACAACAGTTCTTTAAAATATTTAAAATCCATCAATTAAAGAACATTATTTTGAACTCTACAGGAGAGCAAAATAATGTTCTGTTAATTTGATTTTGTTTTAAGTTTTATAAGTTCGAATAATCCTTGTTCTGGGTGTGCGATATTTAATATGATTTGAATTGTTCGAAAAATATTTTAGCTTCTGAATGAAGGGTTGAACTTTTTGGTGACATTATTATTAAAATAAAACACAAATCACTTTGTTTTCACCACTTTATTAGATTATAAAATCTATATGTTTCGAGAATAATATTCTCTTCTTCAGGATTGTTGGCGTACTAAAATTGAAAAAGATAAACCATGCAAGTGTGTTGCGGCGATGCGGAGGTGTTAATTATTATGGAATATCATCTGAAGGGGATGGAATAACACCTCCGACCCCCCTCCCCTCTCTCCCACCCCATCACCGTAACATACTTGCATGGTTTATCTTTTTCAATTTTAATACGTAAACAATCCCGAAGAAGAGAACATTGTTTCCGAAAAATGTAGGTTATATAATCTAGTAAAGTGGTGAAAACAAAATGATTTGTGTTTTATTTTAATATGATTTGTTCATGTAGGTATCCATTTTTGAGTTTATTATTACCTATTATCATAAGCATACGCGAGCATTTTTGTATATATATATATATATATATTATATATATATATATATATAATATATATATATATATGTACTTTGCATGTATGTGTATATATATACATATATATATATACACATACATATATATACAGACATACATATATATGTATATGGGTTTTTATGAATATGCATGTATATTTACATGTAAATGCGTGTAGGTATGTGCTTATGTACTTACTCAAGTAATGTACTCTGTGTATATCTGGATATAAGATCTATGTATATTATTGTAAAAGTGAAAAACCGTTGAAACAAATAAATAAATATATACAATTTTCAAAAATTGTTATTTGATAGTAGCTAGTTTTAATATTAATATTATTTTTTATGATACTGTTGTATGTCTTTGATTATAATTTTCCTTTATTTTCTCTTTACTATTTTTTACTGAATTGCTTTATTTTAACTATTGTCTCACATTATTGCATTATTGTATTTATTGCATATATATTAATTTTTTTCTTGGATGTACACAGTATGTACTACATACTACTATTAAATACATTTGAAATATAATGATACTTTTCTCCTACTCATGAGTAATATTACTCATGGAGAAGAGAAATACTATGTAAAAACTGTCACTACCATTATTGTATAAAAAATGTATTTATCTATTTAAAAAATTTGAGTAGCTTGTTGGTTTTGTGGTTAGGACTCTCGCCTCGCGATCCAAAGGTCGCGGGTTCGAACCTCACTTCAGATCAGCAAGTTAGTTCTATTTACATAGCACAAGCGTTTAGCCTAGTTTAAAAATAGTAAGAATATTGATGTGACACGTATTCCGTATTTGTATCCATATTTAAAAAAAAGTTCTTACATCTATCTTACAGCTATCGGTGATCATTGCATTGTGTAAATTGATAACTCAACCTGTCTAATACAGGTCACTCAATAAATACTTACGTATATGTTTTCCATATAAATAGATTCGTCTCTGTGACACTTACAATTTTCTTATTTAATAAAATATTGTAGTTTAAGGGTGTACAGGATTGTGAGAAAATTCTAGAAAACTTCGAATGAAACGATCTTAGATAACCGAGTCACCCCTCGAAACTGGAGTTTTTCTGCTCGGGGGTTGGTCGCTAATGACAGAATACACCCTCTAGAAGGACTGGACAAACCGTAAGATAATTACCTCCAAACAGAAATAGGGTTGGGCACTTGGGGAGGGTTTAGGGCGCATCGCTTATTATTTTTCGCGCTGAACTAGGATTAAAGAAAAGAAAGGCGGTAAGTTACATCACTATCCTGGCGGTCATTTTCTATTATATCAAGAGATGTATTCTTAATTTACTGACTTGATTAATTATTTTTAAATAGGGTATCTATATGTAATAATTACGTCGTCTGTGTGTCCCGCAACTCCGTAACTTACTGGAATTCACGGCTGAAATACGAAATTACACTGCTGGAGAAAGACTCATACCTCAGACGCACGGACGACAACGCGGAAACTAAACAACATAGCCACAGTCTCTTCTCCTTGGCACGTCATAAATGTACTACGAGCATTGCAAGAGCAGAGCTTAGCCCAAGCTGAGACGTGAACCATTGATTTATGCCACCTTTCGTTTTTCACGGGTATACGGCTTGTATGTAAATAAATATATGTATGTTCTCACTAATATTCATCAATTTACAATCTATCTGAAATTTATACAACGCATATTTTCTAAGATATTTTTTCTACTGAATTCTGACGATATATTTTTTAGTGACAATTTAAAAAAATAATTAATAATATATTGTCTCGGGATCGTAGCTGTGTGAGGTAAATGAAACATAAAAACGAAAAAAAAAATTTACACAAAGTGACTAAACGCGAATTTTAACGGCACACCGTTCTCAGATTCACACTAATTGTTACTAGTCTATTCGAAAAGGGTTCGCAATAATTCACATCACTCGTCTGTGGAAAACTTTTTATTATGCTGTTTCTATAGCATTGATCACTATCGAGAATATTCCGCTCGCAAGTAGGCACTTGGATATTTCTTCACTGGCCTTTGTCTGTGACTTCCACTTAACGTAAAAACAAGATCTCTCGCGCGCGCTCGTCCTCGCTTTTATGCATAAATGTCGGTTTCTCGAACCTTCGACTAGTTTTTTCATACTTCTAGTATTTAGTAGTTTCTTTGAGAATAGTGTAATGAATTTTAGACCATCGTGTTAAACTCGATTATTATTATCTACTTGAGAATTATAATACTGAGATTAATTATACATTATGCTACTCAAGTTTAGAGAGTTACAGAACCTCTCATCTACTACAGATAAAGTATTCAACTAAATACATTCATACAATGTAAAGAATTTTCACATATTTTCTGTCATTTTTGACGAGCTGTTTCTAGTAATAATTAAAATATTTAAAAAAAATAAGTTTTTTTTTGTTCTGTTTATTTTAACCTCGTCCAACTAGTAGCAACAATATTCATTATTTCTCAAAGGAAAAGTGAAACAGCGCTCGCTTAGGGAAGATTGATGAGCGCACCGCAGTTAATGATCTGGGACAACGCCTACAACGAGATGTGAAGGGAATATACCGCTCGGAGGCGTAAGCAGAGACGATGCAACGTCACCATTCAATGCACGCGAACATTTCTCTAAATTAAAAACATTTTTTTATCTCATGAAACAGTTTCATCCATTACGGCTATGCGAAATGTCATATTACGTATATTTATGACCTGACGAGATATACTACTAAGTCGCATAGGCAATTATACAAAATATATATAATATACAAAAAAAAAAAAGATTTTTTTTTTTAATATATATTTTTTTTAGTATATTTTTAGTTGGACTAACTCATTTAACTGTAAATAGTTTCGGATATTTTATACGAACCGTATGTATTTCCGAGAAGCGAATCTCGACGTTTCGTTGAATTCTTATTATTACTTATTCAACGTCATCAGGAGGACGTCCTTTACCTGCGGAGGTGGAGGTCGGACTGATTAGGCGTTGCTTTCTAGGGCGTAAATTGTATGCACTTTGTTGTGGAGTGTTCTCTTCTTCTACAATAGAGGTCGAGAGAAGAGAGAAGAAGAGAGCACTCCACAACAAAGTGCATACAATTTTCGCCCTAGAAAGCAGCACCTAATCAGTCCGACCTCCACCTCCGCAGGTAAAGGTCGTCCTCCTGATGACGTTGAATAAGTATTCAACGACACGTCGAGATTCGCTTCTCGGAAATACATACGACTCGTATAAAATATCCGAAACTATTTACAGTTAAAAATGTCTAACGACCGTAATAACAACCTTAACTCTTTAATGGACTAACTAATATATGGCTCCGGAAAACAAAAAACTGGTTTAAGTAATTTTGTCAAAACCTACTAATACAATATCACTAATTATATAATTATTAATTTTGGAACTGAATTATCTCATAAAATATTTGAAATTTTGGTTAATTTATAAAAATCCTCAAAATGTCCATTTAATAATAATGTTCCATCCATCCTTGCTATAATTTAAATATAAAACTTTATTTAACTATAAGCTATGATTTAAATAAATACACGTTGTTGGATGAGTAATTGTTATAATAATAACTAGCTTACCGGCGCGGCTTCGCATGCGTACATTTTTAGTAACTTTTAGTCATATGTTAACAATTTGTGTATTAACCTTAACATAAAGATACATATCACCACATTTTTTTTTATAGAACTTTCTGAGTTCTACAACTTCTTTATAGAAAGTATTTAAATATCTCTACCGTTGAGGCAGAGTTCGTAAAAAACGCATCGCTCGACCATTTTTCGTCGAATTTAATTTTAAAATAGGTCACCACGAAAAGCCCTTTTATATTATTAATCGTAAGCGAAACGCGCCTCACGAGTATAACCTTAAACAAGTGTTTTATTTTTATACATGTGACTGGACACATGTTTTCAAAGACAACAGATGCACTATTCCCTGGTTGGAATTCATACAATATGCAGTTTCTTAACTGCACTTTTTCCCTGACATCTTAATCGCTCTAAACATCACAAGTATCTAAATAGTGGTAAGTTATTTAGAATTTTTTATTTTATGAGATATGTAGACAAAATAATGAGATACGTTACAATATCTCGCATACCACACTTTTGTCAAAAATCAAGTTTTTTTGTAATTGCTTTCAAAATGTGTGGATGTAATCTTACAATAGCTTGTATATTAAAAACAATTATCTGTATCTCTTATTAAATAAAATAAATTATTTGTATTCTATTTATTGTAAAGGATCTAGGTATTATGCAGTTTTTTTGCCTCCCCCGTAAAATCTGTTAATCGTCCCTTTAGAAATAAAACTCACTAAGTGACATTGGCGTAGTTTTGAGTTTATTTTATTAATTTATTTATTGTTCACAAAATATATTTACAGGAAGAAATCCTGACGATTTCTCACATACGCCAGCTAACCGCCTCATATTTTAATGTATTTTCTGTGTTTTGAGATAAAATACTATAAACAGTATAAAAGCCATAAAAATCATAATATAAATCAATATAAAAAGGAAGCTAGTCATATCAACAGTATTGAAAAACAGTATAAAATAAATAATTCAAGAAAACGGCATAATTTTTTTTTAATAATATAAGCAGGATAAAAGAAACCGTATTAGGAATATAAGACAATTTAACTAAACTAGAAGCCAGATATACATAAAATAAATATATCGTAAAATAAACTACTCTAGTAAATTAAATTAACAGTATAAAAAATACATTTTTTTTTTTAATAGAGATGCGAACACGGAATTCGTGTCACATAAATATTCTTACTACTTTCAAATTAAGCGAAACGCTTGTGCTATGAAAATAGGACTAACTTGCTTGTCTGGAGTGAGATTCGAACCTGCGACCTTTGGATCACGAGGCAAGAGTCCTAACCACAAGACCAACAAGCTACTCATAATAAATAAATTAGAAAAAAAAAGTTTTTTTTAATTTAAGAACATAAAAGCATGAATTTAATATATGATAAAAACAAAAAAGCTGTAATATTGGAAAACACTACAAGTTCGGAATAAAAAGGAAAGTTACAATGTAAATTTATTTCAGACCAATTTGTTATACGAGTATAGGCACCGTAAAAACTCTTTCTCGTGTTCTATCATTCATCCAATTTTTTTAAGAGACTTTGTCATGGAATTTGTTTCGTCTTGAGAGTTCAGGAGTTTGAAATGTTTCGGTAATGAGATTTAACATTCAAAATGTGATATTAAAATTATTGAGAATGTTAAAATGAGTTTTACCGAAAAATCACTATAAATAGACACGGAATATTCACTTACTGATTTTATTACCCGAATAGAGATGGAAAAAATATTAGTGTTGGTATTCATAACTTATTTTGGCCAATATTGTGGTTAGTGAGTTTTACCTCTAAAGGAAAAATTTGCGGCTTATGAGGTATTGTTTTATCATAACCGATATATAGAAAAACTATAGAACTTTCTCGAAAACCCAATAATCAGCTTTATTTGTTCATTGACTTTTGTCTTGGAAGTTTATAAGAATATTGTAACGATGGAAACGTTCCATCAAAAGTTCAAAACAGTTCTGTGTAGTAGAGTAACTTTTGGAGTCTTTTGGAGTATTCCTTAAAATTTCTCGCCTTCGTGTAATTCTCTCGTGAGTCTAAAAAATAACTATTATGCACTAACTATCAAAGTCTACAGAATAGTCCACATGAATCTAGAATCACTATCACGAAGAGACTATAAAATCCTAGAAATATGGAGAAACTCGTCGAACGTTCGAGAAACCGACATTTACGTATGAAAGCGAGGACGAGCGCGCGCGAGAGAGAGTTATTGTTCTGACAGAGAGGCGAACCGTGCGAGTTATTTAACAGCAAGACTTGGAAATCAACAGACAAAGCGACAACGACGGCGAAAAAGCGAATTAAAATTAAAATACCTGAGTACCTACCCGAGTGGAATATTCTCGATAGTAATCGATGCGATAGAAACAGCGCAATAAAAAGTATTCCACAGACGAGTGACTAGTGATAATTAGTTTGAATTTAAAAAAGGTTGTCTTAGTAAATTCGTGTCCAATGACTTTGTGCAGAGTTCAAATTGATTTTAGCATTTCATTTGACTCCCACAGCCACGACCTCGTGACAACATATTTATCTCCCACTTGCACTTCCAATGATACTGTATAATGAAGAAGACAGATGCTAACAAAACGAGATGCGTCATACCAGAGCTCTCAGCGGTTGAAGGTCAGACACGAGATGTGAATGGTGTAGACTTCGTCGTCTCGCATTTACGTTACAGCAAACCTAAAAGCATTGTGGTTACCATAACCATTCCGTCACAAACAGCCTAATTCTAAAATAAGCAATATTGCTCTTTCTGTATCTTGACAGTTATTTTATAACATTGTAAGGCCGCCAATTTTGACGTTTTAAATTTGACAGGGTTAAAATTAAGAATCAGAAAGCTCTAAAATGTAAACAAACATTAAGTTATTCACAATTGTGAATAATGAGCTTTCTAATTGATTCCAAGCCTGTCAAACTGTTAAAATTTCAAAATCGGCAGTATTACAATGCTATACAATAACCGTCAATATATATAAATAGTAATATTGCTTATTTCATATATATCTTATTATAAATTACGGCAGATTAAGATATATAGGGTGTTTTTAGAGGCCTAAGAATTTTTAGAGAGAACATTAAAATGAAATAAATACATAAAAATCGTAGTAATAGCCTTGTTATTGGCTTTATTGGAAAGGTTATTTTAAATGTAGAGTATTTTTAGAGGTTAGTTTTAAAAATTGTTTTTTTTAAATTTTAAAAAAATTTTAAAATTGTAAAAATTGTTAAAAATTTAAAAAAAAAAAAAAAAAATTAAAAAAAAAATAATAAAAAAAATAAATAAAAAAAATAAAAAAATTTCCAGATACAGTCAATTTAACAGCTGATAGCTGAATTGCGCTCAGTTTTCTCTGCCATTTTATCATTTATTTCGAAAATCGCTGTATCGTTATTAATAATCAAATATATTAAAACACTAATTGCATAAATTTATACTTCCAATAAAGCTAACACCTTAGCCGTTACCATTATTTCATGCTTTTTATATCATTTTAAATTTCTATACCTCAAAAAAAATCTCACACAAAACAGTTTTTTTTTGTAATACTTTTAAGCATGTTATAACGGACGGAAACTTAAAATTTTCGTTATAACTCATCGTTACAGCGGCGCCTTTTCGGGGTAACGGCCGTTAGGGGATGAAATTGTTATACGGAACGCGAGGAAAAAAGCAACGAAACATAAACGTAAGAAAGGATTGCAGTATGCAAAAAGCGCATTCTGAAATTCACCACAAAGTGCACTTAAATTTGTGTACGAGAATGCATTACCTGCCCGCGTCAAAGGTTATTACAGTACACTATGAATCAAGTAAGATGAAGAACATTATACTGTGCCCGAGAGCCGACATTTCTTAAATGCATTTTTGGCTCAAATGACCGAAATAAATTTTTGTTCAAACCACCATGTTCCTGAAAGTCTTGTACTAATATAACTAATATTCTTCTTCTTATAGTGCTATTTCCTATCGGAGGTCGGCGATCATTATTTACCGCTGCAAGAAACAACTCAGTCCAGTTACACTTATAACAGTTCCTCAAGTTACGCAGCCGTGAAATGCGGCGTCTTCCTACGCTTCTTTTACCACTTATTTTCCCCTGGATTATGAGTTGGTTAAGACTATATTTTGGTCCTCTCATAATATATCCGAGATACTCCAGCTTTCTTTTTTTCTCATATCTTCTCTTGCGTTTTTTATCACATTTTTGTACACAAATATCTCATTTTAAAAATTATTCATCAGGTTACATATATTTTAAATACGAATATCTTATTAAAATGTCACAAATTAAATTATATAATTGATTAACAAATTACCAAACCTTCGATGTTTTAAAAATGAAGAAAATTGCTCCACTTTGTGGGCATTTTATGACTGAATGGCCTGTTGAGATGTCTTTTTTATTCAATAATATTACAAAGTAAACGATTATCTTAAATTTATTACAGTTATAGAAAAATCGGTTAGTTTGTTTACTTGTAATTTATGTTTTAAAAAATACTATGGCTGCAACCGGGATTCGAACGACGGATCTCGTCCTATCCGTGGCAGGCGCGTTATCCAACTACGCTATAGCGGGCTTGTAAATTTCCGTGAATATATCGATGTTATCTGTAAGTCTCATTTACTAATTGATTAACATATATTATCCATTTTTGGCATCTCCTAGTGGCAGTTAGACTTCACAATAACAATGTGTTCTTGAATATAATATATATGGTAATTTTGGTGTTTGAACAGGACTTAATGGAAGAAAATGAGGTGCTTCCTGCTGAAGCCCGAAAAACTACTAAGATGTTATCGGTGGTGACTTACGGTAATTAGTAAATTTATAGGACGAAACATAAAAAGCTTTGGACGAATTCTTTTAATTACGCAGGGTAGCTTCGTACAAAATTAATCCTGTTAGTTGGCTATCTACTACCGGATGCTTTGGAAGGTTGTGTTTCGATTTATGATGTTTTCTACGTTTTTAGTGGCCTTGAAGCACTTGCAAGTCATACAGATCCTGATGATTTATGTAACAGAAGCCTTTAATATATCTCATAAGCTTCGTAAAATGGCAAACTGTGCACTTGGTCCGCGAATGATTTTCAAAAGACGATAAAAAATTTGTAATAATTTAGATTGTTAAACGAGCGAGATCTTGTGATACGAGTATATGATTTTTCTGCTGAGCGCTACGTGATCACAACTGAATTATTAATATAATTTTTTTAATCTAATTTATTTGGTATACGACACTTACATTACAAACATACATTTGATTCGTGTATGTCATAATATTTTAATTGTGGGTCTAAAGACATAGGCAAGCAATATGCAAAAACCAAAAAAAATGTTTTGAATGCAGTCATCGAGGATTACTAATTTAAAATGTACTTAATTCTGATTTTATGTATCTTACAAAATCTTTTTTTCCTATAAAATCGAATATTTGTCTGTTGACTTCTAAGTCTTGTTGTTAAATAACTCGCCTCTCTGTCGCGTTAGCCCGCTCTCAGAAAAATAACACTCTCTCGCGTGCGCTCGTCTTCGCTTTTATGCGTAAATGTCGGTTTCTCAAACGTTCGACGAGATTCTCCATATTTCTAGGGTTTTATGGTATCTTCGAGATAGTGATTCTAGATTCATGTGGACTGTTTGGTAGACTTCGATAATAAATAAATAATAAATAAAGCCTTTATTCACTGACCATTTTAACAATTTTTAACATAAGTAAATACATACACATACATACATATACATACACATATATATACACACATACATACACATATATACACATATACACATACATATACATATACATACACATAAATATACGTAGTAAATGTCATTTAAGCAGCCAGTTTGTTGGTCAGGTTGTCTCTCTGACATAGGCCTCCCCTAGTTTTTTCCACTCGTCTCTGTCGTGAGCTATTCTTCTCCATCCTTTTGGTAGGTCATCTTCCCATCTCTTAATTTGACGTCCTTTTTGTCTTTTTCCATTTCTGGGATACCATTCCATTACGTCTTTCGTCCACTTTTCTCTGCTTGTTCTCATAACATGACCAGTCCAGTTCCATTTGAGTTTTTTTACTTTTTGTATAACATCGCTAACTTTTGTCTTTTTCCTTATTTTTGTATTCGTCCACCTGTCATAAAGCCTTATGTTTAGCATACTCCGCTCCATGTTGCGTTGGCAAACTGCGAGTTTTTGGCTGTTTTTGCTCGTAGCAGGCCAAGTTTGGCACCCATAAGTGAGACATGGGAGAATGCACGTGTTGTATACTTTGCTTTTTACCGACATTGGTATTCTATCATTTTTCACTATTTCTTTTAGCGACCAGTACCGCTTCCAAGTATTGTTTACTCTTCTGTCGATTTCTTTTGAATATTGGTCTTTTATTGATATTAGTTGTCCTAAGTATACGTATTCTTCAACATATTCGATGCTTTCCTGTCCGATTTCTATGTTCTCCTTTGTTGTATTTGTCATCACCTTAGTCTTCGTTGGGTTCATTGTCAAACCTACTTTCCTGCTTTCATTGTCTAATTGCTGTAACATAGTTTGTAGCATGTCTGGTCTCTCTGCGAATATCACGATATCATCAGCGAATCTTAGGTGATTTAGGTTTGTTCCATTTACATTTATTCTGAAGTCTTCCCAATCTATATTTCTGAATATATTTTCTAACACGGCTGTGAAAATTTTTGGGGAAAGTGGATCACCTTGCCTAACACCCCTCTGAATACTAAATTCCTCTCCTCGCTGTTCAAGTTGGACCGTTGCTGTGGAGTTTTTATATATTTCTTTTATGATTTTTATATATTTGCTTTCTACGCCCTGGTTTTCTAGCGTCTTCCAGATATAGTTATGACTCAGAGAGTCGAAAGCCTTGTTGTAGTCGACAAATGCCATGTAGTAATGCTGACCATATTCATTAAGTTTTTCGATGATTTGTTTTACCACATGGATATGATCGATGGTAGAATAATCGGTGCGAAACCCAGCTTGTTCTCTTGGTTGGTGTTCTTCTAGGTGTTTCGATATTCGATCAAGTATTATTTTTGAAAACACTTTGTATAAATTTGACATTAGACAGATTGGTCTATAGTTGTTTATTTCGTTCTTATCTCCCTTTTTATGTAATAGGACAATAGTGGACTTCGTCCATTGAGTTGGTATCTGTTCAGTATCCAATATTTCGTTGAATAGATGCGTCACAGGTTTGGATATTACGGACAAGGTGTCTTTCAGTAGCTCATTTGAAATTTTATCTTCACCGGATGCTTTTCCACTTTTTTGTGTTTTTATAGCTTTTATGACTTCACTTTCTAATATGCAAGATATTTCTTCTTCACGAGTATAATTATCAGTTTCTGTGAAGGTAGTTTTGTCTCTCTCCGTGTAAAGTTTCTTGTAGAATTCTGTCGCTTCTCTAGCTATTGATGATCTTTTTGTCGTCGATTTCTCATTATTCTTCATATTTTTTATTTTCATGTTAGGTATACATTGTGTGTATTCTTTCAGTTGTTTTAGACCTTTTTTAATTCCGCCTGTTTTCTCTATGTGTTCTTTTAGTACTTTCAGTCTCTCAGCTTTCTTGTGTTTTCGTATTGATGCTAGGATTTTTTTACTGATAATCGTGATGTTTTGACGATTGTCATTTCGTTTCTCTAACATTATGTTCCTCTCATTCATTAATTTTATTGTTTCATCTCCTAATTTATTTTTCTTCACTTCTTTAGTACACAATTTGTTTGCGTGCATCAGTGCCTTCTCTAGGAGAACATACTTTTCTTGTAGTGTTTTGGGTCTTTCGATATCTTTTAAAGTATTTTCTAATTCATTTAAGACATTTATTGGTATAGGCGATCTTATTCTCACATTTTTGGTTGACGATGTAATATGCTTTCTTGATTTGTTATTTTTATTTTGTATAACTCCTCTTACCATTCTATGATCTGTATTGAAGTTTAGCTTATTCACTACATCGACGTCCCTAAATATCCTTTTTTCCCTTGTCAGAATGAAATCAATTTCATTTTTATCTCTACCGTTTGGGGATATCCATGTCCACTTTCTTTTCATTCCTTTTTTGAAGAAGCTGTTCATAATCTTAAGATTATTTGCAAAAGCAAATTCTATGACTTCGATAATGCGTAGTTATAATTATTTTTTTAAATAACACGAAGTCGAGGATTTTAAAGAAGCACTCTAGAAAACTCCAGATATTTCTCCATTAATCGAATTCAGTACATTTTAAATTAGTAATCTTCGATGACTGCATAATTTTTTTTTGGATATTGCTGCCTTTGCTTTTATACGCACAATTTGCATATATATATAAAACAATTCATATCAAAGATGTAGGAAATCCTGCTGCAGAAAACCCTCCCAGAGATATGCAACAGATCAATGTCCAAAGCGATATTGATCAGCATACCGGTAGCTCTTCCAATAGGCATAATCATCGGCAGGTTAGTCCTGATTATTGGAATATGAAAAAAACTTTGCTAACGCTGTCTAAAGTAATTATCAGAAAAATACAAAACAATGATCGTCATAATTTCAGAATTATCATACCGCTCAACAATAAAAAATGCATAGTACAATACATATTTCTTCTAGTCTATGTTAGAGTTATTTGTTACAGTTATAAAAAAATTTCCAACCCCCAAAATGCTAAAAATGAGTTGTATACAGATTTGGACAGCTTACTGGGATATATTTACATGCTTAAAACGTCCAAACTCTGAGGGCTATAGTGGGTACTTTGTAAATTTAATATTTTTCTAACGCACAACCGTTAAATTAACTCGAAAAATATCAACTAAATAAGCACTTTTTTTTATCCAAGACAGACATGACTTTTTTCATACAAAAGAAAAAACGCAAATGACAACTAATTAAACAAATATATATGCTTATACTTAAATATTATATTAATGTTTTGTAGAATAAATACGAGTACACACAGTATTAAAAAAGCTGACATTTAAAAATGTTAATCATATTTGATAGAATACATCTAATCATACGAAATAAATAAATATTAAAAAACATATATAATCCATAAAGAACGAAATAAGTACTGTTTTTCGTACATTTAGGCTATATGTAGAAATAATCTAATCTGTTAAACGAGTAGTTACATATCTTCGTTAGTAAAAGTTTTTTATAGAACATTTAAAAAACATAGAAAATATTTGGCAATGAGTCCTATGCAAAAAAATGCAATAATTAATTAAATGTCGATGTTTTTGTATATTCAAATTTTTAGAAGCAATTTTCTCAATTTCATTTTTTGCGTTGGACTCTTTCAGCATAACTACGTCCAAATACAAAATATATAAAGTTTTAAAATATTCTAGATGGGTTAAATATTTATGAATACTTTTTTTTTTAATATAAGAGAAAATTTATGCACAATTTTTAGTGCTATAAAATAAAAATATTAAAAATTTGTTCATTTGTTATTCTGTAATAAATGATTGACCTTGAATCTATTTAATAGCTCGAGTAGTTACGAGGGTGTGGGGGATGCCTTACCACCCTCATACGTAGTTCCCGGGGGTAAACTAGAATTTTTTTGTTTCATCTCATTCCACATTTCTGTGAATTATTAAGATGTAGCCTTCGCTTTTCATGTGCTTCTGTAATATTATTGTTTTTATCAAAAGCACAAACATTTTAAAATCTCCATCCTGGTTTTAAAATCAGTTACGAAAAGTGTATTCTATTGGATAGTGGAGAATTTGCTTCTTATCCCCTCACGGCTAGATATCCCGGTGGTTAAATAGAAATCTTACTTTCATCAGTTGGATATCGTTCCCAGTTTCCCAATCGGTTCTACGAGTTACAATAATTCTTTCCCCATCACAATCCCTTTTCACACATTGCCTCTTGGAACGATCCTGACTATAAACCCGCAAACATTGTAACGTCTCTTTATTCCGCGTTCGAATGAATACAAGTCCATGTTCCATTGGATTGTATCCTTTTCAAATTGAACGTGGTCTAGAAAGAGACAGCATTCAATATTATAGTAAATATATTCGCGCCGTTCGAAAAGGTGCTCTCGTAGTCGACAACATTTAAATTTCTTGAATTTACTGTTTCATATTCAATTATACGTTATTCTGAGTCTTTTACACCCATCTCGGTCTTTGTCTGCTGTCACTGGTACGCGTTGCTAATCAGAAATTCTATGTTTTTTTAACTGAGCTTTAAAAAAAAAAACACTTTCTAAATAAAATAATGAAAACTTTGTTTTAACTAGACTTAACTTTTGTTTTAAAAAAATCCTTTCTTCAAAACAATGAATGTATTATTAATGTAAAATTAATGTTTACAAATTTTTAAAATATTTAAGTTTATTTTAATACTTTAATTTTGAAATCGATATTTATATCGAAAGAGTGATTAGATTTTATATATAGTGCTTTGAAAATTCCGAATAATTATTAATAAATAATTAAAACGGGAATAATACTAATTTCAAATATACGTTTCTTTTCGCAAAAATGAACGTACTCAACATAATCATTATGATTTGACAGATGCAATTCACCAAAAAAAAGAGAAATAAAATTCACACTAAAAGTTTTGGGTGGAATTTGTAAAAAATGTCATTTCTGCAAGTGATATGCGAGCAGTTCTTACGTCACATTAGACTTTTTAAAGAAACACGCTATTATATGAACAATTTACTTGTCCATTACAAAAAAACTCGCAGACATAGAGATGAGTGAAAATACACAGTTCAGGACGAGTTTTTTCTCGACTTGACTAGATCTATGGAACAAATTTGTTGGGCGCAAACAAGTGAGATAAATTATGAATCGACATGAAGTTGGATACAGAAACCTCGGAAACAAAACATCTAGCCGTAGGACGAATTTCGGCTAGAAATTTAATGCGACTTTTTCTTAAGATAAGGATTATTTAATAAATATTTGTATCCCAGAATCTTCACTAATGCACAGATTTTTTGCTTATATGCGTTGCACGCCATTGGTGTAGAGTGATCACTTACAGTTTGTAAGCCTGGGCCATTGTTTAAAAAGATTTCCTCACAACGATTCTCATATTCTTAGATTCGTCTCTGTGAGACTTCAATCAACATGTGATTTTACACAATGCCTTTGTGTAAAATCTAAAGCACTGAACAATATAGAAAAATAATATAAAAAAATATACTACCCTGAACTTTCATAATATCAATTTATAAACTGTCAAAAAACATATATATTAGATTATTCTAAGAACAGAGTTGCGTTACGGTTCGGTTGATATTCTCAGAAAAATTGAATATGTGAAAAACTAAATTTATCATAAAATTTACGACAGAGCGTAGGCTCAAAGATTCTATCTAACATAATCCAAAACAAGCGAATTGTCACACCTACACGAATTTACCAATCAAATGTTAGCTTACACCTATTGAATAACATAATAGGCATGATGACAGATTTTGAAATAGTCTTCTGTAATGTAGGTACACGTCTAATATTACTGAAAATAACATTATTTCAGTAATAAACTAAGTTTTTACGCTAATAATGTCATTTTCATCTACCTATTTTTAATTTCGCGCAAAAACGCCCGCAGCTGTCATTTCGTCTACGTGACGTCAATTGCATTGTGTCTATGACAGCAGTTCAAAGACACGGTGATGGGTACAGAGGCGTGACGTCATTCGCTCCAATTCGGTCTGACCGACGTTTCAGGTAAAATGGCGGATTGTACAATTTTGTACTTTTATTTTATTGAAAATCTAATTAATCTCAATGTGTACATTAAAACTGGATCATTTTTTTCATCATTTCACAATATTTTTTTCTCTTAAATCACTTATTCTTTAATTCTTTAGTACTGTCAACATGCACATTGCCTATCGACCGAAATACGGTAGCCATTGTAGCCACCTGAAGTATCTGTCAGATTTTTGGATATTTTTGGATGAAAATAGTTTTCATCCTCATACAACAGTACAACAAGTATTACAACCCCCTTTTTGAATTTTCGACCATGCAATGACGTAACCAAACCAAACAAATGGATGGCCTATTTTGACGGCCTCTTTGTCGTTGATTATCAAAATTTTCATTTTATTTGTGTCTAGTTAGAGCAGTCCTTCCTGATTAGGAGACCAAGGAAACCAAATTTATAATCACAAAGTGATTTTACATGTTCATAAAAATATAAATAGCTAGTCCAATTAAACCACCAATACCAAACTAAAAATTCTAACAAAGGATGGCTAAGAAATGACAAAAAGAATTTGAAGTTAGGACAAACGCATTATGCATACCTAGGCCCAAAAATATATAATTTGATACCGGATAACTTTAAAAAAATGAGACCACATGCTCTAAAAAAACAATTAAATGGGTGGCTCATTGAAATCGGACGAGAGCTATCTGAGAAAACCCTAAAATGAATTCCTTTGTAATGTAATGCTGTGTAATTTTCTCAATGTTTTTTGCTTATTTAAAATATTTATTATATATTTTGTAATTTGTATTTTATTTCGATTTCTCTTTTTGCTTTACCTTACTTTGCCGATAATTCTGTATTTCTGTTCCTAATTATTTTATCAGATTTGATTTTTTATTATATATTTGTTCATTTAAAAAAATATTGTAATGTATACTAATTATTTTATCAAATTTAAATTTATTATATATTTGTTCATTTAAAAAAATTATTGTAATGTATACTAAATTGTATTCTTCTATTTTTGCTAATAGTGAACTGCCTTCAAGCAGATCATCCCTAGTTAGGCAGTCGAAGTGTAATAAAATTCAATAAAATAAGATATGAATAAAAACTATTCTTATTATTATAAGGAATCTGTTAGAACTAGAAAAACTAGCGTCGCATAGTGGAGTTCTGGTACCAAATATCTTCTTCTTCTTCTCCTTCAGCCTTCATCTCTCCACTGCTGCATACCTTTCCATCCTTCCTTGCTATTTGCTAATTGTAGCCATTTATTTCTCCCCACAGCGGCTACACGTCGGCCCATCTCTTTTGAGGTCTTTCTATGCCCCTTTTATTCTCCCAAGGTCTCCGCTTCGAACTCTGGGAGTCCACCTTGTATCATCCTGCCTTGCAACATGCCCTGCCCATTGCCGTTTTGGCTTCGCTACACGATCCGTGATATCCACTACTCTAGTTCTGCGCCTAATTTCATCATTTCTAATTCTCTCTCTTAGGCTTACTCCAAGCATGGTGCCAAATGTAATGTATTGAAAAAACGAAAATAGACGGAACGCGGTGGAAATTTGGGCGCTTGGATATAAGCAATAGAGTGAATAATGAATTAGCATAATGAAGGCTGAAGAGTAGTTAGTAGATTTAAGAAACGGTTGCTAATATAATGGTAAAAGAAATATACGAGGTAAGTGAGTGATAGCAGTGATGTGGGACGTTCTACGAGCAAAAGTTTGCCCCACACTTTTTCCATCCAGATTAGCATTGCTATATTGCTAAAGCGGCCATCCTCGTCGCCGCTGACACTCAAGTGATTGTAGCGGCGCGGCGAGGCGACCACATAAAACCTCTCCATTGTTTCTAGGTATTTATTGATAGCAATATCAATAGCAACTTACCCAGGACCGTTTTATAGGCAAAAGCTCCTAGATTGGTCGTACTCATTCGCCGCCCGGTTGGCATTTATGTATGTTGATAGCACCAAAAAAGTGAACGGCCGCAAAAGACTTTGCTTGAAGAGATTAACAAAACACCCTATATTTAAACGTTAATGGCATAATTAAGTGTAAATAGTTTCGGATATTTTATAAGAACCGTATAACCGTCGGACTCCGACCTCCACCTGCGCAGGTAAAGGTCGTCCTCCTGATGACGTTGAATAAGTATTCAACGAAACGTCGAGATTCGCTTCTCGGAAATACATACGGTTCGTATAAAATATCCTAAGCTTACAGTTAAATATGTCTAACGACCGTTATAACAACCTTAACTCTTTAATTAATGGCATAAAATTACATTTTTAACAAAGTCCATAATATGAAAAGTACCGTGATTTTTAATTGTCTTATTTCATTCTAAGGTTCTATACTTCCAAAAAAACAAGGTCATTGCTCGGTTAATGGTACAGTGACAGGATTAAGGTCATTTTAACAAATAGACAGCTGATCAAAGTCAAAAATATAAATAATAAATTTTTCCATATCCTATGTGGGAGAAATTTCGAGGAAGAAAGAAAGAAAGAAAGGAGTCAGGGACACAAGTAGATGAACATTCACTAACTCGTACATCGCTAACTTCTTTATAACTCATATTTCTCCTCCCGGTAATACCCCTCCCCGCGGAAAGTGGGGAAACGTGGGAACCTTCAGCATTTATTATGGCGGGGGGCGACAAGGGGAGGACCCGAACCTACGGCAAGTATCGGGGGGGGGGAGCCACCCACCCCCACCCCCACCCCTCGTGTGTCTGTGCGAAAAAAATCAATAGCCCCAGACTGGGGGGGCGCCACCCCAAACCACTGCGCCACGACCAATGGATAAAAATCACTTCCTAGACTAAAATTGTGCGGATTCCGAGATATGCATTTATTTAATTAATTATTAGATTTTTAGTACACTGTTTGGATCGTCAAAGACCTTCTAGAACATTCTCCTTCCAGAATTTTCAAGAATACTTATACATTTCGCCACTCAGTTTAGAACATTACAGAACTTTCGGCAATTTTCTAGAACCTTCTCCTTCCAGAAATTTCTAGAGCAGGTTTTTCCGGAACCTTTTAGACTGACAGACACAGTGGGCGCGCCAATTTTGAAACATTCTGAAGCATTTGCGGCCTTCCCATAATAAAATAATGTGCTAGAACGCACATTTTCGTCACCCACTCCCACCCACGCACAGCCACCCACACCAAACTCGCATATTTTCGATGTGACACCAAGGGCTATCCACCACTATAACCACCGGTGGGTGGTTGTGGCTGGTTGTGGAGAAAACTTAGCGGGTAGGGAAACACGGGTTTCTTTATATATATATTGATTATTGCAAAATGTGTGTGATAAGGAAGTCCAAACTAAGTGTCAAGACAAAACTGTATATCTCGTAGTATTCCTAACACAATAATTAACATAATAGGTATTCAGATTCTAATGTTTCATAATATTCTGCCAAATAAATATTTAATTTATATAGTGCGGTGATATGAAAATCCGAGCTTAGTGTCAAGGCAAAAATGACTGTTTTCAAATTTGTGTGCAGGCCCACCCTAATATATGACCATCAAATTTGGATCCTAACGGAGAGAGTGAGAGCAAGGATCCGCTAAGATGCCGAGATAAGTTTCTAAGGGGGATAGCGGGAGCCACAACGATGAATAGAGTGAGAGTACCGACACAAGCACACACTCGGTATAAAGAAAAAGCCCTACTTCCACATATAAAAAAAGTGGTGGCTTGGACATGTGCTAAGAATGCCAGAGGAACGAATAACAAGAAGTCGTCATGATCGTAGAACAATGACGGATGTGCAAAAATTTCCAAATTGACTTTTTTGGATCGTTAAAAAGTTAAAAAAAGCTTTCTAATGGTGTTTAAAAAGTGTATTTTTTCTCATTAATTTAACTGATGTTATACGAAGTCAGTATAACGAAGGTTCTGATTTGCGATAGAAGAACAATGCAGCATGTGTAAAAACGTCGTTATACTGCGCTGACTATATTTGAGGTTTGAAAGGCATCAACTAATCCAGGTTTCAAAGGAAAATCTTTTGTAGTTATCGAGCCATAACATAGTGTCTAAATAAAACTTCAAACTGCTCTCCTGCAAACTTGAGAAAAATCACATGCGTCGTTATTCTAAGTTAATGACGAAGTACCCTCTTGGCAACCCCGGAAGGAAAGTGACCAGCGGGTCGCCCCAAATAAAGCTGGGAGAAACCACAGCACAAGACAGTGGAATATGGAAGCATCTTGTCGATTCTTTGGTCCCCTAACCCTACTAGGATAAAGGATAAAGATCATGATGATGACGAAAATATTTTTTACTTGTTTTATGTGTGAAAACTAATTTGGGGAAGAACAAATTTATACACTACGGTAATAAAGACTTAAACAAAAAATACAAAGGATTAAAAAAAATTTCGATGGAGTTTGATGAGCAATCGCTCCCATATTTGCCCTGCATATTCGCCACCCAGTTCGGCATTATTTTAATGCTAAAGCTGTTATCCTCGCCACGCCGCTGGCACTCAAGTCTCTGTGATGCAGGGACAACGAAATTAAAACTAAGAGGCAGGTAGCATCACTCGGAATACGACAATCATTGGTTCAGTTCTGAGTGTGTGTTATGTATTATGAATGTGTTATGAATATGTATCGTTACGGTAAATAGGTCTCATGGCCTACTTTGGTATTAACATCAATATAAAAATAATGAATTAAGTATACCACGTTTAATATGTCAGTCTTTCTTATACGAGGAAACCCTGAATAATGTGCTTGAAGAGATGTATGAAAGTGGACAAGGCAAAAATGGTGTTATTCTACTCTCTCTGCCTATCCTTTCCGGTAAACGGCGAGATTTGTTGGACATCTTTAATTGTGTTTTTTTAAATGATAAAAATATATTCACAATATTTCACGAGAGTTTTCAATAAAATTTTTTTGGATTTTGCCCCCAGAGAGATACTCTATATACTTACTGTAGTAAAAAAAAATCTCATTAGCAGCGGCGACATCTATTATGGGAATGATAAATTTGACCATATGTGGTGATAGCGTGGTTGTATTAGATTAAGTAAGCAAGGTGCAAAAATACCACACATAGATCTTTGAATGTGTGGTAGATCATGGGTGGAATCGTGAATCATTGCTTAAGTGATCACTTAGCCAGCCAATTGCTAGGCCGTGAGCCCTGTAAACGCCAAAAAAGACTTCCATCCATACTTTCCCATATAAGTAGCTTCGCCACTGTGAGACACATATTCTTTCTTCTTCTTATGATGAAATCTTATCATGAAATGAGGTCGGCGATCATTCTGACGAATACGACTTTATTTACCGCACGGAACAACTCTGACGAGTTACACTTATACCTCTCCCTCAAGTTACGTAGCCATGAGTTGCGGCGTCTTCCTGCGCTTCTTTTACCACTTATTTCGTCGAACTAACTAACTAACTAACTAACCATCACGCCGTTTCCTCGCAGGGGTAGGCAGAGAGGATAGAAGCCCTATTCCTCTATCTTGGCACACTAGCTTTTGTTCGTCTACATTCATACATCTTCTCATGCATGCTCTACGGTTGTTGAGGCTTTTAACAGGGCCATCCTCCAATACTTGTAGAATCTGATCATGCCAGGTCTTTTGTGGACGCCCTGTATTCCTATTACCTTTAACGCTAGCCCTATATCTGGAGTATCTCGGACATATTTGTCCGAAATACTCCAGATATTTGTCTTGATAGTTCGCAGCACTTTTCGGTCTTTTTCCATATGCCGGAGGACTTCACCTATATGACTTCTAGGAGGATTTCACCTTATTCGTGACTCTGTCCAGGAAAATTTCAATACGCATCTATAGATCCACATCTCAAAAGACTCGACATTGCTGAATTGTTCTCGGTTTAGTGTCCAAATCTCAACCCCATATTTATTTATCTATTTATTTATCATAATTCTTTAGTTCCACACATAATGTTGTGTGGGCTAATACACGATTTCACTTAAACATATTGCATTTAAAAGTTTTTACAATCAAATTTTTGCACTCCTGTTTAAACCTCCTTATATTCTCCATGTTTTGAATTTCCTTTGGCAGGCAATCGAAGATTTTTAGCCCTTTGTACATCAACAACTCTATGAGGTGTTTTTCTTTTTCTTCGGTAGCCTTACGGTGTCATTTCCTCCTGTATTATAAGAATGAAAATCCCTATTTAGCTTCATCCTGTCATAAAAGTATTTGAGTACTAATCCAGTACTAATATAATTTCAATTTTTTCAATTTCAATTTATTTATTTATAAAATACCATTAACATTAGAAACAAATGTTTAATTCGTAAATATTATTAACAAATGAGATAATATACAAACAACAAAATATCAAACGTATATAAATTCATTCATATCAAAGGTGTAGGAGAATCCTGCTTCGGAAAACCCCTTCAGACACGTGGAATATATCAATACCCAAAGCAATTTTGTTCAGCTGCAGCTCTTCCAACAGGCATAACCATCGGCAGGTTGGTCCTGTATATTGCAATGTGAAACAATTTATGCTGACGATGTCTAATGTAATTATCGAGAACATACAAACCAATACTCTGCATATTTTCAGGATTATCGATCATACCGCGCAACAATCGATAAAAATGTGTAATCTAATACACATTATCAATCATTCATTAATCAGTAATAATATAAGAGAATGGCAAAATTATAATACCGAACCATACGCATTCTAGGTTGTAGGCTTAGGTCAAGGTTAGAAAACAACACCTATAATGCAGAATGTTAGTAAACCTAGTAAAAACCACTACCAGATTTACGGTCTACCGGTTTCGAGACGTACCCGTCTCTTCGTCAGGACCAACACTACACTACTACATTCACGACACTATTCACCCCAACCATAGTATTGTAAAACTATCACCACTATTGTTCACATGCGTGTTAATCTGAGAAATTGAATACTGTAGTTCAAGACAAGATTAACACGCATGTGAACAAGAGTGGTGATAGTTTTACAATACTATGGTTGGGGTGAATAGTGTTGTGAATGTAGTAGTGTAGTGTTGGTCCTGACGAAGAGACAAGTACGTCTCGAAACCGGTAGACCGTAAATCTGGTAGTAGTTTTTACTAAGTTTACTAACATTCTGTTATTATGTCTAACCACAAAGTTAATGCTTTAAATATTAATAATATTAATTAATACAATAATGCATTTTAACTAAAAAAATATTTTTCAAAACTCCATCAGCGCACAGTCCACCGTATCAGACAGACATGTAACAGTCGCCTCTCTCTCTCCCGCCAGCGCGACTCCGTACAATTTTAATATAAAAATTGTTTTTTCTTCTCCCTCTACCGCGGAACCGGAGCACGGACGCGCGCCTGTGTGCGTGCCGTGTGGCCACACGACGGAACTACACCCACACAGGCTTGAATTTTTAACGCTGAAGTCTCATGTGGAATTTATACATTCTTGTATCAAATATCTCATAAGTGTACGCTAAACATATGAGTGTATTGGAAATTTTTATTTTTAATATAAATATTTTACGAAGAACACGATTTCTTTGTTCCGACGCACGGTACCTATAAGATGTGCTTACATGTATGTACATATTATATGACTGTATATAAATATACACAGCTTCTGAAATCCCGGGTTGGAGATGATGAATCTATGTTAAAACGTCACATGCGGAGATGTTTTTTTGTATTGTTGGAAAATTGTATGGAAATTTCCATACAATTTTTTTTTAAAACCTATAGGTTAACCATTTAGGTATGAGTTAGGTGGAAATTGGGTTAAGGTCATTATTAAGGTTATTATCACGGTCATTGGACATATTTATGTGTTAAATAAAATTGATATTTTATACGAACCGTATAAGCAAATCTCGACGTTTCGCTAAAGTCTTATTCAGCGTCATCAGGAGAGCGCCCTGTCACGGCAAAGGTGTAGGTCGAACTGATTATTTCATCCGAGGTCGTAAATTATATACACTTTGTTGTGGAGTGTATATAATATGTACTTATTACATATTTTTATTTTTTATTTTATTTATCTTAATAATTTAGTTCCACACATAATGTTGTGTGGGCTAATACATGATTTCACTTGGACGTGTTGCATTCCATCTAATCATTTAAAAGTTTTTATTATATAATTTTTGCACTTCACTTTAAACCTCCTTATATTCTCCATGTTTTGAATTTCCTTTGGCAGACTATAGAAGATTTTTATACCTTTATACATCATACAATTTTGTGAGGTGTTTTTCTTTTTCTTTGGTAATCTTATGTTGTCGCTTCCTCTTGTATTGTAGGAATGAAAATCCTTATTCATCTTCATCCTGTCATCGAAGTATTGGGGTACTAATCCATGTTTAATTTTAAATATTTGGACCTTTACATTATATATTATTCTTTGATATACAGTTTCCAGTCCTAGGGCATTCAACATTTTTGTTATTTTAGTTCTCCTATTACACTTCAGTATTATGCGCATCGCTCTGTTTTGTACTATTTGTAGTTTCTTTAGCATTCCTTCGTTGCTTATAAATAATATACTGGAACAATAATCTATGTGCGGTGGAATTCTGGCTTTTCTACTACATCTCTTAAAGATGGAATCAAAGTCGTGAGAACAGGGCGCCAAATACTTGACAGTTTGTAACTGTCGTCTGTACTGAAATTATGATATTTGTTTATTTCAATGGACTCTCTCACTAATCTCGGTATATGACGCGGTTCTGTAGATGAGATTTTTGTCTTGTCAAATCTGATGAAATGACTGAGATTCCCTTTGGTTGCATGTTCACAGATTGCCGATTTATTGGAGTTATTATTAACTGCTCCAATATGTTCCTTCAAACGTGTAGTGATGTTGCGTTTGGTTTGTGCTGTTTAGAATGCTCCACAATCGTATGGAACTCTGTACACACCTGGAGTCTCAAAACGTGTGCTATCATAGTACAGCACACCTTTTGAGACTGCGATCTGTGAAAGAAAATGGATGATTTTTTACAAGGCGCTGATTAATTATTTTTATTTATTTTATCGATGCTTATTAAGGTACATATTAAACAATTATTTTACTGGATATTTTTTGCAAAAAAATAAAATGAACGCGTTATAGCTATTTCCGTAGAACTCCTCCTCCGGGACTGACATGCAACTTTCCCCGGTGCATTTTTGTTCGAGACAGAAAAGAAGAACTACACGAACAAGCTAATGATGATATAATTAAAGTCAATAATTTGCCAACATTAATGACAAATGTCAATATTTATGTACCATAGATAAGCTCCATCAAAGTTTGTATTTTTTTAATATTTACAATTTTGGAAGGGGTTAAAAGAAGGAAGGTTAAGACACCACGCTTGCCAGCCGCCCTTAAAATAGGGAACAGACGCTATTTGTAGCTGCCCATTATGGGTCAGACACTACTGCCTGTTGGTCTGCTAGAGTAATTTTATTTCCCTCCTACCCTCCATATCTGGCGAGCTTTCCCCTATGCTCCACCTTGGGAAGAAAAACTCATATGCATACAACGATCCATGGAGAAATCCATACTTGGCGTAAGCTTTAAGAATTAGAAATGATGAAATTAGGCGCAAAACTAGAGTACTGGGTATCACGGATAGCGAAGCTTAAATGGCAGTGGGCAAGGCATTTTGCAAGGCAAGATGCTATTAGATGGACTCCCGGAGTTCTGAAATGGAGACTTGGGAAAATAAAAGAGGCGTCGGAAGACCTCGAAAGAGATAGGCCGATATAGCCGCTGTGGGGGGGAAGAAATGGCTACAACTAGCAAATAACAAGGAAGTACGTAAGGGTATGGAAGAAGCCTATATCCAGCGGTGGAGAGATGAAGGGTGAGGAAGAAGAAGGAAAAGAAGATTTCTAACTTATCTTCTGTAAAACGTTTGACAATCTTCGAAATACCTTATATCCATCTTCTTCCACTTCAGTTAGATGAATTATTGAAGTCTCATAGAGACGAAGACATTTATATGAGAAACGTGTATTTAAGTCTCTTATACGACGGGCCAGGGCTTACAACCTGTGCTCATACAGGTGTCATCATCATTTTATGGTAATGACACTTCAAAATTGTATCGTGTACTGATACACACATTGGCGTGCGATAGCGATACCTATGCGAAAAAGCGACCAAATCGATGAGTCACTTCACGCTAGACAGTAATGCTGAAATACATATCAGTAACGCATAGTATCGGTTATGTACACCGCACAGAGGATTTCTATTTAAAATAAACGTTAATTTAATACATCGATAATAAATATTATTAAACAATTTTTAAAACATTCCTAAATGTTTTAGTGGTTATCTATTTGATCATTCTAATAAAGTATAATGATCTCTTTAAAACAAAATTTATTTTCTTCATCTACTAATATTATCTGGTGAAGGGCACAGACAAAGTGATTATTATTATTTAAATGTAATTAGTATAATTTAATTTCGCATCCATTAAATAATAAAAAAATCTTTGTAGGTACTATTATATTAATATAATAAAAAAAATACACTGGCAGCAGGCCGTTGAGCACAACGAGTAAAAAATTTATTTTTACTAATCAACCGATACGTTTTCCTCGCAGGGGTAGGCAGAGAGCATAAAACGCCGTATTTACTTTGGTCTTAAAAATACGTCTGCATAAAAATATTTTTTCTTATAATAATTTTTTTGTAATTTTGTATAAAAATGATTTTGAAATTCAACATCTTAAATTCCCGCCAAAACACTTAATTTCAATAGAAACGAATACGTGCGTCACAATTGTGTGGTACCCGGATGTACAAATACTACGGCACTACGCCAAATACGCGAATCGATACGTCACAACAAATCATATGCGCATTCGAGGTGTCGTTTTTTAAAGATTTTAATAATAAAAATTATGAACGTTATCCATACTGATTCATAAAATATAATTAATATTTATGAATCAGATTCACTATTTCATATATTTTCATCGGTATTTAAAATATGTGAAATTTCCCTCTTGTCATGATTTAGCAGAACGACAGACGCTGGTCGCCTGTCGTTAGATGCCGACAACAGCAGACGACCAGTGAAAAAATACGAGAGTAGGTACCTACCGAAATGCGAGAAGTCTTCTAGTGCGAATCTGAGCGATTTAATCAACGTGCATTAGTATATCAGAAACAAGTTATTCAGGAGTGATAATTACTGCGAATTGTGAAATTTGTGAAATTCTGTGAATTAAAAAAATTGCGAAAAACGCATGCATCGCCATGGAAATAAGTTCTCGACTCGACTTGTTTTTAGAATTTCATAGAGTTATATTGTGCCAGTAGAATTGAGTACAGTTTAATGGACTAAATTTTTTTTTGTTCTCTTTGAATTATTCTTAATTTTAACTATTTTATTAATTTGTTAAAGGTTTTAATTATTGCTGTTTACATTTATACTGTTCATTATTTATATATATATTTATTTATTTTAAAGTGTCTTAAAGATTGTTCATTTATTTTTAAAATACGTTTTATTTCTATCTATTATTTTTTGGTTTACTTTATCTTCGTATCATATTTATCTTAATTATCTTTATTATTTTTTTTAATATCAAAGGTTTTTAACTGCTTGCTTATATATCTACTAATCATTGTTTAATATATTTATTTAAATTGTTTTTGTTATTGTTCGTTTCACTTGAAAATGTTTTATTTCTTTAACTTTTAAGTTTATTTTATTTAGTGTTTTTTGTTTATGAACAATTCTTGCAACTTTATATATACATTGTAAAAACCCACTAGGGCGTTGATAAGCAAGTAAATTAAAAAACGGTGCTCCAATTAAATTGTGTGTTCAGTGACTTTGGTGAATAAAAAAAACGATAATTAATTTTGAGCGTTTCCATTGCCTCACACGGCCACGATTCCGTGACATAATTTTAATTTCAGAAAATTATTTTTCAACATTCCTTTTTAAGTACAATGACTTGAAATACTTAGCTCAAACACCCCAAACAATTGTACAGCTAGGAAAAAAGTTTCTGAGGAAAAGTTTTTCAGGTAAAAACTTTGTTTAACACGAGACAACTGTTGCACTTAACAGCCCTTGTGTCCACACGGCTCCGCGAAGCGCAATGGCCCTAAAATGCCTTTTGGCACGGGGGTTAACTATAAGGGTGGTTGCTTCGCTTCGCAGGGGGTGATTGCTTTCTGCTCCAAGTGGAGAAACGGAAGAGAATTTTATCACGCTAAGATTATCAAATTCTTTAACGGTTTTTATTTAATTTTTATTATTATTTTAACGACAATCTTAATTTATTATTTTAACTAGTGCATGCATAAATGAAGCAATACATGTAATAATTCGCAAACTTGGTCACGCCGAGGACAGCCGCGTGTCACGTGATAGACCACGAAATTCGAAGAGGCGTTCATCTTCCTTCGCCTCCAGAGCTAGATGAACGCCGGTCCCACGCCCGGATAAAGGAGGAGGGCTTCCTATCCTAAATCCTATCTTTCCCGTAGACTTTTCCTGTGCCAAGGTTGCGGTAACCATCCCCTTTGGCGGTACTCCACCTTATCTTTCCCATAATCCCTACCCTCTATAGCATTCAACACACCGCTGCACACCGATCGTCTCGCCTTGGTGTGGCCGATAAGTCTGATGGTGTGCAACATCCTTCTCACTCTAAATAAAGTCATATGCACAGTTTCTCCTTCTTTTTTTGATCTTGCACTCTCTGTGTGATTCAGAATGATGCGAAAGGGGATATGTTAGATGGTCTTATTGAGAATGGACTGATCGTGACAGGACGCCGGCCAGCGAACGACGTCCTGGTCAGTAGCGAAAGGAATTTCGGATACTTTCGTAGCTTTTTACCAAGGTGTGGTTCTCCCGATGGGAGATCTTACGGAGCTAATATGACAGCTACGGTGGGAGAGTCTCCCCCCGCTGGATGCTGCTTTTCTTCGAGGGTCGATATCTGCCGGTCTTGGCTTCGTGGCTGCAAGTCGCCTTTTTCTTTGTTTTAATTTCCGTGCCGTCCCTTTTTCTTTATGTTTTCCCCGAATTGGGGGCGGTCTTTTTATTTATTTTATTTTCATGAATTATTATTTCTTTTTCTCTCAACTGCAACCGACATCCACTGCCGCCGCCGTGGGAGATGTCTTGTGAAATTTTTATTTTATTCTGTTTTATAATATTATTATTCTTGTTTATATATTGCTACATATATGTATGATGTTAATAAAGATAATTTCCTTGCGACGGGGGCTGTGAATGGTTGTGTTTGCGGCCGTGCCCCCTCAGAAAGGTTTATACGACCCGAGCGAGGGAGCATGGTCCTGCATTGTAGTTGAAAAAAAAAAGTCAACCTGGAGACGATTGAGTAGGACCGATATGGAAGCTTTTGCTCTTAGAACGGTCGTGGGTAAGCGGTGGGTACCTACCATTCACAGCTTCTCCTTCTGACTAAAGTCTCGCAACGATGAGATCAACTAAGTCAGAATGGCGACGGGATCCTCAATCACGAGGCCCGCCTACAACAACAACAAAGACTGCGATGACCTTGGAACCCACGCACTCTGCATCTGCGCGGTAATTTTATGTCTCATACACCCCCTTATATCACATAAAATATAAGAAGATTGTTGTGAAGATGAAGTTGAAGATGGTCGTGTTAGGAGCCTCAACACTCGTCGAGCTTACGTGCGAAGATGTATAAAATAGAGAGTGTTATGTGACAGGACATTTGTGGCATTCTATCTTCCCTTCCGGCGTGACGGTAAGTAAGTACGTAAAAAACTAACCCATAAAAACCAAGTTTTTATTTTACTCCCTTTCTTTGTAAATTAAGTTTACCATCATGTAATTAAATAATTGATTGACTGAAAATGAAATATGCCTAGACAAGTGTCTATGTCAAAAATCTCTAAAAATATCTCTTTATTATTTGATTTCTTCCCAAAAAAACCGAAGTGTGCTGTCATCTGTGAATCATTTGTCATAAATTTTCGAAATTCGTAGTGAAGTACCTATTATACCTACCGACGGAGTAATTCAAATTTTAAATATTCCGTGACGTTATCGGGCCGCCGTAATCAAACTTTTCTAATGATTCCAATTTGAAAAAACCATTAAAATTTCTAAAAATTCAAAATTAAACTATAATCATTATTATTCTTTAACGAAAATTTGATAGATCTTCTTGATCCTCGCCACGAGTCTGCTTGCAAAGTTTCAGCTTGATTGGATTACGGTAAAAGGGTTAAAAATCGATCTAAAGTTATTTCGTCAAGCAAACAAGCAAGCAGACGCCACGAGTTAAAAGAAAGAAAGTAAAAAAGTAACCCATAAAAAACAAGTTTTTATTATACTCCCTTTCTTTGTAAAATATAATAACAATTAAAGACGAATTAAAACATATAACATAACACTAAACTTACAGTAATTTAATATATTTCTAAAATGTCAGATGTTTTGAGCTTTGATAAGACACTTCATGCTTTGTGTAGTGAACTACCTATTTTGTATACCGACGGAGTAATTCAAATTTAGAAAATATTTGGCGATGTTATCGGGCCGCTATACTAGAAATCAAACTTTTGTAATGATTCCAATTTGAAAACACCATGAAAATTTCTAAAAATGCAAAATTAAACTATAATTATTAATTTTTTTTAACGAAAATTTGATAGATCTTCTTGATCGTCGCCACGAGTCTGCTTGCAAAGTTTCAGCTCGATTGGATCACGGGAAAAGGGTAAAAATCGATCCAAAGTTTTTTCGACGGCAAGCCGGCAAGCAAGCAAGCAGACGCCACGAGTTAATATAAAGGAAGTAAAAATACAATTTACTGGTCGACAATAAAATTGTCTTATTACGTTTCAAGGAATCCGTGGAGCACCGTATCGCGACAATGACGTATGTTAATGCTCGACCTCACCCCCTGAATGTTTAGCCGAGCCTCATTATGCCATGCGATATCGTACGGTGGAGGCTTTGTGCCACCCCGGGCAAGGGGTAAACACAGATGTTTAAATCACGCACGGTGAAAACATTGTGATGACGTGAAGAACGAGACCCTTACGCGTAAACAGGGCTGGGATAAATGTTAACAAACACCCTTCTAAAATATAAAAAGGTAAAGTTTGTATAGTTGTACGTAGGAGGTAATCTCTGAAACTACTCATCCGATTTCAAAATTTTTTTCACCTATACTTAGAAAAGACTTTGAGGATAGACGTAGGCTATATATTATCCCGTTAAAATAAAAGGGCTTTTCGTGGTGACCTATTTTACAACTAAAGTCGATGAAAAAATAGTCAAGCGATGCTTTTTATTACGAAGGCTGCCTTAACAGTAAAAGATGTTTAAATACTTTCTATAGAGGAGTTGCAGAATTCAAGAAGTTTTATAAAAAATCTGCGACATTATTATATCTATATATTAAGGTTAATACACAAATTGATAAAATATGACTAAAGGTTACTAAATATCTACGTATGCAAAGCCGCAAGGGTTAGCTAATATTTTATTTAAAAAATGTTTCGTTGATACATACTGCAAGAGAAAACATACGGACCTAGTGACACTTTACAAAATTGTTAAGGCGATCGTCTGCTCTTCATCGATTCATTGAATTTTGTATCACATTTTACTTGTAATATGGAAAGGTATCAAATTAAAATTTATTCATTTGATTCTACATATTTTAAAAGCATATTTTCTTCTAAAATGACACAAAATATTTTTTTTCTTAAAAACTTTCTTACGTTACTTATGGAAATATGTGTATGTTACTTAGGGAAAGTTGAAATTTAAAAACACATTACTTACACTATTTATTTAAATCGATTAGAATGTTTTCGATGGTAACGCATCATCTTCAGTAATGTCACTAATACTAAATTTAAGACTAAAGGACGGCGTGAGGAGTGGGGTGAAGATTAGAGTCGGGTGGGTATGTGAGCGTGGTCATTAGGCGCAGAAGAGGGGACGTAAATATTAATTACATTACAAAAAATTAATTTAATCAATTAATGAAATACCAAAACAAAGATGTTTTAGAACTGATGGTTTAATAAAAATAGACAATATGTGAACACGGAATACGTGTCCGATCAATTTTCTTTTCTTTATATTGCTGTTGTCCTGGAATTTCATAAATATAATTTTAGATATCAAAGAAAAAGTTTTAAAATTGAAAATTTGCAATACAAAAGTGATTTTATTTTAAAAAATGTTTTAGGGCGGCCCTGATTCGAACAGGGTTGACAAAATTTATGCTGAAAGGGGGGCTACAATGGATACAATGAAAAGGCAAAAACCGCGATATTTTCTTTCAAAAACGTGTGCTTAACCGAGACTCTGAATGGATAAAGGAGTTTTGTAGCCCCAGCATAATAATTATCCGACGATAAATTCTATGACACCTTCCATCGATTATATTGGCAGGACCGCCATATCGGCGTATTTATTGAACCAACAAGCCGTGAAGAATCGAAAAATTATTGGATATTTATTATCTGATATTTATTGATAATCATCTTCGATATTATGTGACATTATACCTATTTATATATATTGTCATTTATTGGACTCAATTATTTGGGTTTCGGTAATTAAAATCGCAAATAGAATAAATGGCAGAAATAATCCTCAAGAATCTTGAAATAAACAGAAGCACTACAAAAACTTTGACTATTCTAACTATTACGTTCTGCCAGAAGACTATTTCTCTCTTCTACCTAGAATAATCAACCATTATAGATAACACACACCAACCGAGACAAATTTCTCACAAGACTCCATGTTTGACTTTCAGTCAATATGAGCATTGGCTAAGATTTTTTAACATCGTAGTTAATTGTTAATGAAGTTCAGTGTCCAATTTTTTCGAGTTGTTGTAAATAAATAAAGTATCGCCAACATGATCGCTAACAATTGATGAACGAACAAGTATTACAAGAAGAACAGATGATTTTACATTCAGAATCTACAGCTGTATGAGCTTCCAAGTTTTTTTAACACCACATTTCAGTAATCAAAGATGATGCTAGCCTAGTACGTAACCTTTTTATCGCATCAAATAATACTTTTCAAAATGCTGCATTAAAATTACTGGACGATGGGCAACCAGGTCTAAGCTTCTATTTACTCATCACTGTTGGTTCTACACCTCCCGGTGGGTCTGGGCCTCCTCAATAGTCTTCCTCCGCTGATCTCGGATACCAGCTTCCTCTAGTTCTGGATCTCCAATTTTCTGGAGATCTTTGAATACATTATCACTCTATTTAACTCCTTTGCAATAATTGTCTTGTATTCAGCAGGGAATAAGTGTTTGTTTTACAGTTACTCTCCCGCATGACAAACTACCGAAATTTTCCCAATATTATATATTTTGGACGCTTAGATCCTTATACAAAGTATATAAAATTATTGCGTGTACTATTTACAAACTTAAACAAATAATTCGAAGTTGATTAAATTAAGAAAGCTTTAGAAAATAGTAATTAATCCAATTCTTCAATAAATTCATCAGTAATGACGGGAAACTAATATTTTAATCAAACATAACGCAATTTAACAAATCAACTTATAATATTTTGTTACATTCGGAAGATAGATAAGATTTTAAATCAAAAACTGCTTCACATCAAAATTTCAAATACATTAGCATTGAAAACATCAACATAAAATTCTAATTTAATGTTTCTCACACAAATATCTCACGAGATTCAATCAATCAACATCGCCAAATCTACCCTTAAGACTGAGTTGGCAAGCTATAATTAATAACCCCTACATAAAAATCTGTTTTTCAAAAATATTCTGTCATTTCGCTAAGCCTAAACTTCAGATTCAACAAATCTAAATATGAATAGACATTAAGAATACTTAAAAATGGATGTAGAGATTGATGGGTACTGCATTTTCGCGGAATTTGCAGATGCATCTGGAATAAAACTGGCTGCAGTTTATAAGTGCACGTAGGACTCCGTAAGCATTTGCATACTAGAACGCTTAAGGGATTTTGGGGTCTCTCTTTTAAGGGTGTATACTAATGTTTGTATATTTTTGCGTGCATTAGCACTGTTACGCATTTTAAAGCATGCAATGCATTGTGGAAGTGCATCTAATGAGTGCGTTTAGCATGCAGCTCGGGACGTCATAGGTGAATTTTTGATTTTTGCAAATACAAGGTGATCCGTGATGAAGTCGTCCTTGTGTTGATACTTAAAAGGAATCTTTCACTATATTTATTTTTAATTGCGTCTAAGCTTCAAAGATGTCTGTAAAACAGTTATAAACACCCTTGTAGTAGAACAGTGTGGTAGATCGTGCTGTGGTGTAGGTGGTGTGGTATCATTCCTTAAGTTATGGAAGTTATTGTGCGTTCGTCCTGATGAAGATGCAGTTCAGTACAATCAGTATGGTTTATATAAAGTTTGTCATTTTTCTCAAATTAATTTGTATTATGTGTACATTATGAATTCACAAACTAACCTCCTAGCCACGACGTAATTTTTTCATATTTTATTACCGAACAAACGAATTTTTAAAAAATGAAGTTGTCGGATAAGAAGTGGTCAAAATCAGATAAAATACAGATTGCTGTACAGAAATAAGTACTAAAATATTAGTGTACAAAACTCTCATTAAACCAGTGCACGCTGTATGCAACCATACGCAGCTGAGACATGGGTTCTGACCAAGAGGAATGAGAGAGCACTGCATATTCTGGAAAGAAAATTTGAAAATCTTTGAAGATTCTAGACATTGGACTTTGGTGCAGGTGCTACAAAAATGATTTCTGTACTTTGTTTAAGAAGCTAAGCGTCACAAAGTTTATAAAATAGGGAAGACCAAGCACCGAAGTCCCTGATGAATTCAAGGCCAATAGGAAGATCAAAACAAAGATGGAGCAAAAACTTTCTCAAAGACATAATAATGATAGAAGACAGAGAACTGGAGAGAGCTGGTACAAGACCGAGATGAGTGGAGGAAGACTCTTAAGGAGGCAAAGATCCACCGGGGGTTGTATAGCCAATATACGATGAAGTGATCAAAAGTTTGTTCTGCTCAGATATAAATAATTAAGTTGAAATACAAATAATGATTAGATTAGGTTAGATTAGCTAGAAAAATGAGTCGAAGCAACTGGTGTAAGGGGAAAACAGAGAGAAGAGAAGAGAAGAATTAATTAAGGTTATATTTTTGTTTGTATATTTTTTATTTAATTGTAAAAAGAACCCATTTTTACATCTAGTAACATAAATTAACATAACACTTAAATGTAAAGATTCCAAAAATATATCAACATTAATAATCATAAAAAGAAAGATATTTTCACATCTGGCACAAAGTAAAGAAATTAAAATAAATAAAAATAAACATGAAACAACACAACATGATAATACATTAAACTTACTTTTCACATATTTCGCACTTAACCCACGAAAAGACGCGAGACAATTAACTTCTTTCACATTTGGCAGTTCGTTGAACAATTTAAGACCTTTATAGTACAAACTATTTTGTGTTCCTGCCAGTTTCGTAAATTAATACCCACGCTTTCAAAATTATTCATTTTATTGCCCTTGCGTGCGATGGCATGGAGAAGTTTGATAGTATGAATGAAAATAATTAAAAAAAAAAATATATATATATATATATATATATATTTTGTCTATGATGTGGATCGCAAATTCACTATTGGTTTGACCCCATATTCAATGTTAAAAACTGCAATGAAAAAGAATTTGATGAGTATTCAATTCGTCATATTATTTCACACCACCCGGTGATTGCCGAAGATCAGAGCATTATGCAGCATCATTCTCCGTGTGCGGTCTAAACAAACAAAGTGCACCGCCGAGGTCTCCGGCATTACCCATTCACGAGGCGCTCGGAAACAATCCTCATGTCCCCAGCTGATGGTTTGGTCGTCACACGGCACTGTGAGAAAGCCCAACGAACGGCTGCTGAAGTGACTAATTGCATTGCAGATTTCAAGTGGAGGAAGACCTGCTTTGAATTATGTATTTCAGATAAAATCCAGCAGTTAATTAGGGAGATTTCGCGTCGGCAGATGCGGCCATGTCGTGCGAATATTCAGATTGAAAAATAATAGTAAATGTTTTTTAAAAAAAATAGATTGATGGTTCATTTGTATATATCTACTCCTTTTATTTTATTAATTACACCAACATGTTTCAGAAAAACCTTTCTTTTTTTCGAATTCGAATAATCAATATTTTTTTAAATGTCAATCTCAATGTTGCTGAATAAATTGAATTTTTTTATTTTTAACAGTATAACAACTTAAAAAATACCAAATTTATTGTGAAAATGATTTATAGCTTGAACTATTACTTAATATTAATAAAAACTAAACAATATTAGTATAATGCGCCCTTGAGGTGATTTTTTTACGAAAATGGCGCTATAGAAATTATCCATTTTTATTATTATTATTATTATTATTAATATTACTGCAATAACAAAGATTGAAACTCTAAAGCTCACTTTTGCAAGCTTGCTAATAGTGAAATCTAATACTGAGACATTAAATCACACAAAAGACATGATGATAGACACATAAGAATATCTCACAACTGGTGCATAATTTCAGCCAAAACAGGACAATCACGACTCCTTTTAAACGGTTTAAAATTATATAACGATAACAGTATTGACAGATTTGGCGTTAATATTAGAGATTATTCATCATAATCATTGTAATGGATGGAAAACATATATTATGCCTTGTAATAAAAAGAAAACACTATGTATTAAATAATTAACATGTTTTGGGGCAAATGGTATCTTCCTCAGGACACTATGTATACTTCTTCTTCATAGATCGTTAGTGCCATTTACTTGGGGCAAATGGTCCCTTTATCAGGATACTATATATACTTCTTCTTCTTCTTCCTAGACCTTTAGTCCCATTTTCTTCTCCGCTTTCTCCATTGAGCATGGTTTTGTGCTACGCGGCCGTCGAGTATATCTTCTTTTAGATCTTTTTTGCGTATCGTCGTTGGCAGGTTTAGAGCGAGCTTCACCATAAATGGTATTCTGGGCGTCTCTGGATGTGACCATATCGTCGGAGACGTTTACTTTGATTTTGTCTTTAATTATTCCATTTGCACTTATTAATTCTTCTCCCATAGCGTCCTGATGTAAACTTATGTCAAAATTGTCATTGTCGTGTTGGACTCGTATTTATTTTGACGTTTGACGAATAACCGACATGCGCGTCATGTAGTTCTTTATCCCTCTTTCTCTCGAGAAAAAGAAACAAACACAGGCGAACACCTACGTCTTTTTTATTTTTTATCTATATTTTAGTCTATTAAGTGTTGCTATTTTCAGAATTTGGCCAAATATCAGGGTTAAATAATTATCTTCCCAATTTAGACCAGAGATAGATTTTTGATTTTTCCCTTGAGTAACACAAATTCTCTATTTCTGCCTCGTATATCAACACTGGTTTAATAAGGGCTAATTTATTGATTCAAAAATAAATAAACACACTAATAGGATAAATGAATTTATACTTTCGGCCTAGATGGGTCATAAAATAAATGACATATCATCAAGGGAAACGAATTTTTAATCGATATTTTAACATGTATGTTCTGAGAACACATTTGCTAGATTCAATCCACAGGAAGTAATTATTAATTTAGACAAATAACTTTAAAAATATAGAAGTATCATTATCAACTAAAAATACATGTATAATTATGTCATGGTGAGGACTATGATGTCTTTAGCATAATTCATTCGAATTATGAAAGATACTGATATATAGAACATAATATATACAACTTTCAAAAATTCTTACGGTGGAATTGTTGAACGTTTAATTATGTAAAGTGATCACTCAAGCCAGTTCACGCAGGTCACAGGCCCTGGGCCTATAAAGACTTTTTTATTACATATTTTACACTTAACAAAGATCCTGCTAACTATGAATTAGTTTATAGCAAGTTTCTTCTATTAATAATGAATATACTTAATAATCATTAACAGTGTCGGCTTACATAAAAATTTACAAAATAGTTGGCATGCACCAGTTCACTATTGTTCAGTTTTTCAGTTCACTATTGTTCATATTGTTCATTCAATTTCCGAGAATAGTTTATTTATGTTTAGTTTCTTAGTTAATTATGTATAGTTTACCTAAAAAGTTATTTATTCTTATTTGGTGGTCTGTATACATAATATATTTGTCAGTTTATTTCTTATGAAGAAGTCTGATTTTAGAATTTCACAAGAATCAAAATCTTTTGTTTGTATATATGCCGGTATATCTTTTTTTATGTATAGAATAATCCTAAACGTTTTCCATATAAATAGCTTTATCTCTATGACACTTCTACAATTTATCTTAATTGAAGTTTATTCGAATTATAATATATCCCTGTATTTCCACAGCTTAAAGTATTGAAGAAAAACTGATTAAAAACGAAATTGAATATCTTTAAAAATATTTTTTAACAGCATGTTAACGACCTGGTAAAGACATTGACAAATTGAATCACATTTACATACAAGCAGTGGCGTGGCTTGAGCACAGTGCAACCAAATTTCCGAAAAAATCTTCATTGAAATTGAACATGAACAAACAAATCTTTTAAGAATATTAATAAAGTTTTATCACACGAATTAAAAAAAGTGTAAATAATACAGGATATTCATAAATATACCTGTTATTTTGTTGAAAGTTTCTTGATTAAAATCGTAATATTTTAATCTGTTCCAGAAAAGAATCATTAGGGTCGGTTGCGTCAACTTGGATTATTGCAATCTTTCATAAAAGCCATGGATTTTTACGAAAACTGGTTGGGTGATTGATGGAAAACGCAAGAACCGGTGGTTTAAACGAAAGGTCACTGTAATCCAAGGCCCACAGTGGTGAAAAATTCAATTTTAAATCGATAGCCCACATACATGTAGGTACGTAAAGTCTTCACATAGGTAGATAAAAATAAACCATTTTTACGTTTAAATGTACGAATAAATTAGTTAAATGCTCGCCACATATTTAATATGATCCACGCAATTATGGGCTTTTACATTATTAATATTTTTATTTTGCATACGTAAGCAGGGGTATAAAAAATAAAAATAATTCAAATTGGTGGTCGCGCCAAGGATTATTATAACATATATATGAAACATGTCGTAATATTTAAATATACACAACTTCCAAAAATAAGATAGACATAGTATTTTATCATGAGTGGAAATGGTGAACGTTACATTGTGTAAAGTGATCACTTAAGCCAGCCACGTTAGGTCGCAACCTGTATTAACATCCAAAGACATCCATACCTACTTTCCCATAAAAATATAATTTTGTCTCTGTGAAACATCTTTAATATATATTGACTGTGAACATCTTGAGAACATTCGTTTTCGGAAATTTTTAAATTTAATTCATTACTCCCTTTCTTTTTAACTCGTGGCGTCTGCTTGCTTGCTTGCTTGCCTGACGAAAAAACTTTGCATCGATTTTGAACCCTTTTCCCGTGATCCAATCGAGCTGAAACTTTGCAAGCAGACTCGCGGCGACGATCAAGAAGATCTATCAAATTTTCGTTAAAAAAATTTAATAATTATAGCATAATTTTGGAATTCTTAAAATTTTTAATAGTTTTTTCATACAACTTAGTAAGTTGTATATGGTAGACACAAAACCCGAAAATGAGAAAGGGAGTATTGTAAAAACTTGGTTTTTATGGGTTATTTTTAATTTTAATTTAGTAAATTATTTTTTCGGCAGGATTCCTTTCCCCGGCTCACTTTTCGGCACGCCAGTGGTTTCGGGCAGTTCCTCCCGCTTTTGGAAAAAAACATTTATACATTATTTTACGTAAAATTCCTTCTCGCCGATCGGGCCGTGTAATCCGGCCGCTTGACGAATCAATCGGCGTCCGCGCACAATCGGAACCGCGCCGCCAAATGAGGCGCGGATAATCGAATCTAATTTAGGCCGCCGAGCACCGAGGGACACTTTAAGCCTTCCGCGTCCCGAAAAAATACGAGACAATTTGACCGGTAAAGAAAAAATATATCGGGTTAATGCAGAGCTTCGAAGAATTATCTGAACCTAAACCAGATCAGATCGGACCGTGATATGGAATATCCGTACGCGGTATAAATGAGAAAAAATTGTATCCGATGTAACGGCGCGCACGTGCGTTGTGGATCCGAGACTAATCACTGCGAAAAGCATTATTTTTCAACATTCGCTCAACAATATTTTATACGTAGGTGTACGTATGTCCTGAGAACACACTGGGATTTTTAATTAATTATGACAAATTATAGAAGTCTCACAGAGACGAAGCTATGAATGTGAGACGCGTGTGTCTTTTCATCTTTTTATATGATGGACCAGGGATTAAAACCTTTATGAACTGGCTTAAGTGATCTCTCTACACAATACAACGTTCACCAATGCCATCGTAAGAACATCCACAAATTAACAAATTTTTGAAAGTTCTATATAGGTATGTATGTTAAAATCTGATAATCTTTCGTTTATTTTAATGGACTATACTAGAGACATCTATAGCCTTTTCTCATATAGTATACATAGATTTTCGCAGTTGATATTGACACCTTTATATATATGTTTTTAAAGTCCAGTAATAAGCAATATAGTTTTTAATGTACGTATTCATAAAATTCTCACGAATTATTTTAACATAAATAATATACTAGAACTTGTCTCATCAATTATTAAATTAGTGTCATTCTAATCTTTGTACTTAATTTAACTAATGTGTTATTTTAAATGGTGTAAATAGTTTGTATAGATTCTTAACGAAAAATCCAATAAATTATGACCATTAGATATTATTTATATATTAAATAGATCGATCAAAAAATTGATGCAATAACGCTTCTGCTTTTATTTCGATTAATAAAATTTGAAATTAGTCGATTTCAATTCATGTATATTATGGATGTCTCACAGAGACGAAACTATATTTTATTATTTTTATGGGAAAGTAGATAGAGAAGTCATTTATGGTGTACATCGGACTTACGACCGATCATATGGTAGGTAGGCTTAAGTGATCACTTTACACATATGTAACGTTCGCCATTTCCACCATGATAGAAAATACCATGTCTTAATAATTTTTGGAAGTTGTATATATTTGGATTATATGACACACATCACGTATGTGTTGTAACAACCTATTATACCATAAATGACTTCTGTACCTACTTTCCCAAAATAATAATAAAATACAGTTTCGTCTCTGTGAGACATCCATAATATACATTGATTGTTTAATAAGACATCCATAATATACATTAATGATGTCTCTGTGACAAGAAATCCAGTACTACGTTCTGAAAGATATGAACAAACTCAAAATATTAGTCCATTTCATTTGTGTGTACAGAGTCTAAGAACAATAATAACTACGCCTTAGCGAAGTCTCTCGAACAGCCTGCATGAATTGAGAATCAACTTAACTATTTTGGATGAAACTATAATCACTAGAAATATGGAAAAACCACTCAAACATGCGCTAACCAACATTTACGAACAAAGGCGATGACAACCGCGCGCGCAGCAACAGTCGCAACAAGACCACAGAATGGCGAATCATGCGTGTTGACCAGAGACGAAAAACAAGCAATAGATGACCTGGCCATAGATAAAGGTGCAGCAAAGATTGTAGTGAGAATTACGAAATTTAGTGTGAATGAAAGAACGGTGCTCCAGTTAAATTCGTGTAGAGTAAATTAATTTAATTAATAATTTTTAAAATTTTCGAACGAAGCAAACACTTGTTGGTTAGACATTATAATTAAATAAATAAAACCAACTTAGTTAAACACCACTTATATTTATTTTCAAATTCAACTTAGAATTAAGATTCTCCCTGAAGAAGCTTCGGTTATAGCGAAACCTGGTTGGATTTGAAAATAAATATAAGTTAGTTTTATTTATTTACTAATATTTTTTTTATTAATTTCCAGTATTTAATTTGCCTCCCATAAGAACGATGGCATGACAATATAATAAATAAATATCAATATGTAATAATTCGTTTTTATTAAAATGTTTTTTTTAAGTTTGTTGTTTTATATCATTAAATAATTGGGTCATATTTTCTTTTTGATACCTTCATAATCAGTTATATTACTGGTAAACCGGTATTTAATTCAGAGTTTTACCAATTTACCGGAAACGCCATTATCCGGTAAATTTGCACTACATTACACTGAAATATTGTAACGATGAATAAGTAGGTACATAATCGGATGTATATTAATTTATATTCTTGTTTACATTGTTATATACTAGAACTTATTAAAAATCACCTAATTTATTTCAGGTCTTGAAAAATATTTTCTTATGTTATGCCAGGTGTATTCTAGTCTACCTTGAGATGTTCCAGCATCCACAACATCTTCTAGTCTACCTGTTATATTGTTCTTTCATACAAGCATTAACAATTCGACTACTGCACGGTTTACACAACACTGCATAATACGTACAAAGATGACAAAACACTAAAAAAAATTATAAAAACCTGCGTACGCATTGAGATGTCGTGATAAATAAAATTGTATTGTATTTTCAAAATTACGACACAGTAAAGGGACCTCTAACGATATTCTTAAAATTAAATAAACTACCTCCTCTGGGGTGTAATTCTTCACCAACTGTCGAGCCTATTGTTTCGGAAGCACCCAGGACTTGAATTCATCTGTTCATTCATTATGTTCATCCCTTAGATCATAGTTCTTTCTTGTTTCATAGCATCAACCCTTTATTCTTTTCAAAACAATTCTACGAGACCCATACGTCTTTTTTTTTGTTTCACAATGATTGCTCACTTGTTTTTGTTCAGGTTTAAAAAACAGTCGTGCCGCGATTCGTATCGAAAGATATTTATTTAATTTTTATTTCAATGTTTTAAAGATTTCAAAAACTTAAAAAAAAATTAATTTAATAAAAATCAAAATAAATTTTAAACAAAAAACTAATATTCATAACATAAACGTGGCACTATATTTAAGATAAATTTGTAAAATTAACGAGATAGAGAAATAGTTTAGAAACATTAGAGATGAAATAAGTTAAGAGAAGAAGACAGAAATAGGGGATGTATTATAAAGTCAACAATATTTTAGGGATAGATTCATCCTTAATTATGAATCGAGAATGTTAACATTAATGTCCCAATATCGATAGTTACAGAGAAATTTATTATCAAGTTTGTTTATTATTCTTAAGTATTTTTTATCTTCTAAAACTTGTCTTACTTATCTACTAAAAAAGTTGAACTATCTTTAAATTAAATTAAAATCTTTCGCAAAAATTGAACCAGAATTCTTGTGCTAGGTTTTATTGATTTTATTTGGCTTGTATTAAAGCGAATGAATTAATAATATTCGATATACCTATGTTATTTTCATGATGGTCCAACATTTGACAGGATCAGAAATATTGTATAAAAGATGCAAATTATGAAGTCGTTTACCCCCATACTTATTGACATTAGGACATCATCAAAATATTTTCGACTCATAGTTTAGACAGGTATCTAACTACTTGTAAATAATTATGGACCAGGTTTCTGTCACACCTGGTCCATATTTCTGTGAGGAAACGATGAGGAAGATTGTTTATGATTTTTTCTATAAATGACACATATTTCTGTAAGTTTATGAATTATATATTTATTGTGTCGATCAATAATGTTACACGTTCAAAAATATTGTTACTGATTAATTTTTACATTTTTTTTACATGATCTAATTATATTATTTAATTACTATGTGACAGTCGTACAAATGCCTATGCGCTGATTGGAGTAAAGCTATTACGTATGTAAATATTTAGGATGGCATACCAATCAGACCAATTTTCTATAATTTTATTTTTTATTTTTGATTTTAATATTATTAAAACAAACAAATATTCTTTAATATGTACCTAAACTAAAACTTATTTGAAAAAAATCAATATCTTAAATACGTGGATACGATAAGTAAATAGGGATATACCAAATGAAAACAATTTTATATTGTCGATGAAATTTGGGGTTAATTTTGTAAAGATTATTCATGATGATCATAAAATTGTTCCAAACTTCAACTGTCGATGAGAGAGTAGATACTCTCGGAACGCAAATAGTAAAATATAAAATATTTTTTTAGTTCGAGTGTAGATAACACAGTTTATGGTCACATCCAATGATGTGAAAATAATTTTAGAATGAAAATAGCTCACACTATAGGTTATAAGCCCTGGGCCACCTTATAAATACTTTCATACACGTTTCCCATACAAATTAGTTCATCTCTTTGAGACTTCTATAATTTATCTTATTTAAAACAATTTTATTTATTTATTGTGAGATTCATTTATTGGATAAAAATTATTGCCGGAGAATTATATATAGGCACGGAAGCGCAGTTATACAACCATATATTCAGATATATTTTTAAAAATATTTTTTTTATTATTTATTTTTAAAAATAATTATTTTTTAAATAAAAATATATCCAGATATATTTTTTTATTTAATCTGAACATGTCGCAAAGTATTAAGTTATTTGATTGCTAAGAACCTTATTTTTATTTAAGTTATTTAATCTGCATTGGTCAAAAAACGCTATCTGATTGCTAAAAACATTATTTTACGATACCTAAAAATATTTTTCGCAACATTATAATAATTTTAAAATATTAATAAAATAATTATCAATGATGTACCAAATATGAAAATATTCATAAAAAACTCTCCATTCCTTACTTACTACATAATGAACGTACAATCGAATAAATAATAATAATAAAATTATTTTCAAAAATAACAAGAGGCAATTTAAACAAAGCCCGCTCAAAATTCACTGAAAAAAATGTACGCTACCTCCATAAGGGACACCTTTAATTTTTTCTCATGATCCTTGCATACATTAAAAAATTAACATCCTGGATCTTCCTCGCCCCAGACAGTCAAAGGGTTGAAATGATAAATGAGTGGAAGAAATAATAAGGGCATTAATAAAAATAATACAAAAAATTAAGGATGCGAACGTTTCTGGGGGTCGGGGGTTTTTAGATATGCAGAAAAAATAGCCTCGGGGGTTGAAACGTACGGTGCGTGAAATATCTGGATTTTTTTTCAACCCTTAAGAGCGAAACCAGTATGGAAAGTAAGAATGAGCGGTAATGAGAATTTTAATTTAATGTATTCTTTCAGAGTGAACACAAAGCGACGGGATTTGCTAGACATCTGATGAGAAAATGATGACAAACCTTAAATAACGGTTAGGCTCGTTGGAGTGAGTTGAAGTATTTTTTATCAATTAGATATACGGAGAATTGTACGAGTGTTTGGCAAATATTCCTGGAATATAATTATATGTGGGCGAAAAGAACAACCAAATGAATCAATAAAATCGAGTTTAGAATTAAGCATGCAGAGTTGTTATTTAGATATGTATCTGAAAGAAAAAATTATATGAGTCAGAAAATAAAATTAAAATGCGACAATTTTTAAATTTTTTGAAAAGGATCAAATAAGATGATTAATTGTTTGAACATTTTGACAAGATACTACGATATAAGTCAACTTGCTACAACCTTCTTGTGCAAAAAACAAAATTAATAGTGCAAAAATTAAATAAAAGTAAAAAGGCTTTAAGAGATATTTCGTAAACAAACGAAATTCCCAAATTTTGTTTGGGCTCTCCTGAAAACTTGCATTTTTTACTTATTCGGTTGTTCACTTCACCAACAGATATTTTATTTTTGTTAACCTAATTTAAATAATATTATTTTACTACTGATTTTTATAGCGGTCTATAAAGTAAGACAGTGCGTAGTGTAAGTTTTAGAGTTACGATGGTTAAAAAGTAGTGGATTTTCAGAATTAGCAAACTACCTAACTGTAAAAGACCATAATTTAATAATAACACAGGAATTATTATAATATATAAAAATGGTAATTGACTAGATAATTTAGAAGCATTGGAGATTAGAAACGATAATAAATATTTATAATCCTATTATAAATGTGTTTCCGTTAAGCGGCAGTACTTCTTGCCCCCTCCCCCTAACGACCCCCATGGTACTCTGTCCTGTCACACTATTTTGTAATTAGTATAATACAAACAGTTTATGAATTCATATTATGATTATACATTGATGAAGCTACGGTCTTAGCGAAACTCGGTAAGTAAAAAAAAATAGTGTAGTGCTAAACAAGGTTTTTTTATTAATTTAATTATATTTTTTATTTTACTTTTCTTTGGATGGTTACTAATAGTTTCATATGCGTACTAATTTGTGTGTATTTAATATCTAAATCTGATCTTAATTTCAGATGATAATTTGAAGAATATGTAAAAATATTAAATTCGCACTAAAATAAATAAATAAATAAAAAGTATAAAATTACCTAAGTCCTACACATATCAATCACCTTTAATTTGCCAATGTTATAATATTATTTTTGTAAAAAATTTTAAAATTTTGTAAATTTTGTAAAAAAATTTATGTAAAAATATTAAATTCGCACTAAAATAAATGAATAAATAAAAAGTATAAAATTACCTAAGTCCTACACATGTCAATCACCTTTCATTTGCCAATTTTATAATATTATTTTTTAATATTTTCAACAAAAAAAGTGTTCTGACAGTACCAACATCAAAAAATTATCAGTAAACTTTTCTATCTTCACGTTGTACTTTCATATGTCGGATCATTAACGACCTGTTGATAATATGAGTAACTTGTTGGTCTTCTGGTTAAGACGCTTGCCTAGCAATCTAGAATAGTCGATGGTTCGAGCCTCATTTCGGGAGACCACTAATTTTCATAGCGCAAGCACAAGCTCATTTTGAACATAATATGAACGTGATCCATATTCCTCGTACACATCTGTACTAAAAAAAATTATGTTTTCGTATAATAAATAAATAAATATTTATTGCGAAAACGTTGTTAGTCAATTGAAATATGAAATTTATACCGTTTGATAAATTCAAATAACTATTGATTTAATTACCTTTCTAAAAATATTTTCAATAATTTCCATTTCTGAAGGTCCCACACATGTCCAGGTAACAGAATAATAAAATAGTGGAATTTTGTAAACAAAACAAAACAATTTTATAAGTAGGCATTTAGGATAAGTTTTTTCATCACCCTGATGAACCAAATACTATTCTCCGAAACCGTTTTTTAACAAATAAACTTATTTATTAAATTTGATTAATAAATAAACATTTTTAAAATCTTTAATTTCATTTTGTATTTATGTACGTTATCAGCAATAAACAATGAAATACAACACAAACGCTATGTAAATCACTCCCTTAGTTTCGAAATAATTTACATAGAAACACTGACAATAAAAGATCCAATACAATTTTATTCATTTTTGTACGCTTATGAAAAAGAATTTGTGAATATTAATTCCAGTAAAAAAATCTCACAGTGTATGCAAATTTTCAGGTGGTGTACCGGAGTTGAATCGAGGGCCATCATTTTTTATTGTCTATGAGATAAAAAACGTACCTGTTTTTTTTAATACGTCCCTATTACAACCCGTTGAAAACTAACTAGGGTTGGGGTGGTTTCCTACCAGAAGGGAGATGACCCCTCGAAGCCAGGTAACCGGGTTCCGCTTTATTGGCAGCCTTTTTGGGTTCAATCGCGAAAAGGGATGTTTCTAAACATGTGCAAAAAATATTTTTTATAAAAACATGCACTTGCGAAGTGTATTATTTCACAATTTATTATTTAGTTAATTATTTAATTTTTTAAGGTATCTCAGCAGATTAATTTTTATTTGGTACGATAAAAAGTCATGATGAATATTATGAACATATAGATGTTAATATTCATCGATTGAAAATTTTCTTCCTACAATTTATTTAACATTTTCTAATCACATTTTTATCTTGATTATCAATTATTCGGAGGGCTTTTTTGTGTTTATATATTTTTTTCCTACATTTAGTTTCTCAATTTTTTGCAATGTATTGATTATTATTGTTTCAATATAAATTTAAATTAAGGATTAAAAAAATATATATTTATTATTAAAATATTATATTTGTTAAAATAACGATTTCGGAAAACAGTGTTTGGTTCATCAGGGTGATGAAAAAACTAATCCTAAATACCTACTTGTAAAATTTTTGTCTTTTGTTTAAAATTTTTTTAATTATTGTATTACCTGGATGTTTAAATATATTTAAAATATATCGTGGGACCTTACGGAACGAAAATTATTGAAAAATTTTTTAAAAAGTAATTAAAACATTAATAATTTGAATGAATCAAACAGTATAAATTTAAAATTTTGTTAAAAATGACCAACAATAATATTCTTGTAGTAAATATTTTTTTATTAGTTGTAACCCGTCAAAAACCCGACTTATATGTAGTGTATTTCTGATGGATCACGCACATGCGGTGATGGCAACGCCGCTGTGTTGCCGCCTTCGGGTTTGCTCGCCCGGGGTTCAAGCCCCTTCTCCAGCCGTTTAATTTCGTTTTAGTCGTGTATTCGAACGAAATTCTGACGTAATACGAAGTAACGGACAGGCAGCGAAATTCTTATATTTAGAAGATCTATTATACAAACATATGATTTTTTAAATACAGATGTGTACACGGTATTTATTAATAGTTTCCTAAATATTGTTAAATCGTCTTCTTTGTCAACATTATGATCAACTTTCCTAGTTTTTTTCTGGTTTGTGTCTTCTAGGGTATTATGCCATGTTTTTCAAATAAACAACAATTTTATATTGACTGATTACCCTTTATACAACATAAATATTTATTGTATCACAGATAATTTTATTTTCCATAAAGGTGGTTCTATCTTTTTTTTTGTTTTTAAAAACGGATCATGTCAGTCATCAATAGATTTAAAATATGTTTTACTATCAACACAGTTGAAACTAAATATTTTATTATTACGTATCTCACAGTTGAGGAATGTCTGGATGTGGTGTAAGTGTGTAAGACAATGAATGGCTTAATAAAAGGGTTCCTTTTCGGGATTCCGGGTTAGTAAATTTCTATAACACAAAACCTTGTGTTTTGAATTTTTAATACCGAATGAATAGCGAAGATTAAGCTCTTTTATCTCATCATTTAAAACTAGTTTGTCTTGGTAGTTTGCATGCGAGAATTCTTGGGAAGATTTCGGAATTTCGTTAGACATTTTGAATAAATATAATACATTAGACGGCTCGGATATTTACTCCCTTATCTGCTATTAAGGTATGCCGCACATTTAAAAAAAAACGTGTTCATATTTTTTATAAATATTTTACACAGGACGATTATATCACCCTACGCCGATTTGATATTTTTTACATTTAAATAATTAGTCACTTGATAAAATTACGTAAGGAAAAAATAGCACACAAAATAATTTTACAAACAAAAATTAACACACTTTTGATATGATTGAGAAGTGCGTAATATTTTTTTTTAACTTATTCCGTGTGTATTATTTTCTTTGTAATTTCTCCCCTTATAATTTAATAATATTTTATGTATTTGTGACATTGTAGACTCACAGATTCGAAGAAAATTAATTACGTAAAATGACATCAATTTTAATTTTATGATTTGTAAAACTATCTGTAATTATTATCATCTAAAATTTGTGGAGTATAGAAGCAAAGGCAGCAAATATCTAAAAAAAAGTCCTCGAGGATGACTAATCTAGAATTCATACATATTAAATTAATAATCCTCGGTGACTGTATTTAAAACATTAATTAATTTTTTTTGATATTGCTGTCTTTGATTTTATACCCCACATGTGAAAAATATGCACCCACCTTCTAGAAATACAAGGGTGCTAACACTATTTTATTGTAACATTAAAAACTTGTGTCCGAAAATCGATTACGAAGATTTTTACTCTGTTCAATTCACATTGCTTAGACTTGATGCAAGCTAGTTAAAATCTTAAAATAAATTTTTGATGTTTTAGCATATCTTAGTTTCTTTTTGACCAGTGTTGAACTCCTACAGGAAATAAAAGGAACGTAGAACCTAGCGGTAGCAAAAAATGAAACAGCAAGTCAAATATATTTAAAAACTTACCTCCATGCTACCGTTCCAGGGTAGTCCGTAGTGCATCCCCACTGCGGAGGGGTCGTGGTGCCCCCCCGCCCCCATGTGCTCGGCCATCACTGACATCCAGTGGACCAGCCCTTGCGTGGGGTTCTGTCCCACAACTGCACCAGAGGAACCTACAAACAACAAATGCATTTTATTGCAATCAACATATTGAGTCATCGCCAATCATCAATCGCAGAAAGGGAACACTTTATCGCTGTCCATAAAAATTGTGATCTAAGCCTACAACTGAGTCGTATATTTCTAGACACCGCTAACTCCAAACCAAAAAAATTTACAGCAGGTCAAGTAATTTATACCTTATTGTGTGAGATATTATTACCTAAACTGTTAGTTTTTCTAGAAAGTTTCTTATAAATGTAAACACAATTTCTAGAAAAACTAACAGTGTAGGTAATGATATCTCACACAATAAGGTATAAATTACTTGAACTGCTGTAAATTTTTTTGGTATGGAGTTAGCGGTGTCTTGAAATATACGACTCAACTCAGTTATACATTTGTCATTCTATTAAATGGGGTGGAGGCGTGGACCCTTAATCAAGAACTAGTCCGCAAAGTCGAGGCATTTGAGATGTGGCTCTATAGACGAATATCGAAAGGTTCCTGGGTTGGTAGAGTGACGAGCATTGAAGTCCTCCCTCTTATGGAAAAGACCGAGAAGTGCTGCGGACTATCAAGACAAGAAAGCTTGAACATCTCGGAGATATTATGAGAGGACCAAAATATAGGCTAAACTAACTCATCAACCAGGAGAAAATAAGTGGTAAAAGAAGCGTAGGAAGATGCCATATTTCATGGCTGCATATTTTGAGGGACGGTGTAACTCGATTGAGTTGTTGCGTGCGGCGGTAAATAAAGTCGTAATCTCCAGAATTATCGCCGACCTCTGATAGAAGTTGGCACCATAAGAAGAAGATATGTTTTCCATTGACAATAAACCAAGAATTTCCGCAAAAGTCGAGACTTTTGATATGTGACTCTATAGACGCAAACTGAAGGTTTTCTGGGTAGATAGAGATACGAATATTTAAGTCCTCTGGCGCATGGGAAAAAGCCGAAAATTTCTGCGGACCATCAAGATAAGGTAGCTTGAGTATCCGGATACGTTATGGGAGGACTAAACCAACCCGTCAACCGGGGGAAAACAAGGCGAAAAAGAAGCGTTGGAAGAAGCATCATGTCTGCGTATCTTGAGAAACTTGTACAATAATAACTCGACTGAGTGCGTTCACACGAAACGATTAAGGGGTTATATACCTTCTTTTTTTTTCAAAAATCGTTTTTTTTTATTGCTTTATCTGAAAGTAAAACTCATTGAGAACATTTCTTCAAATTTTCATGAAGATCCAAGCAATAGATCAAAAGTTGCAGAGTTTCGAAGCGCGCCCCGTAACCGCCGCACGGCTGAGCAGATAGCGGTAAGGGACCGCTTAGGAGGTAACGCTTATCAGGGGTCGCTCCGCCTTAACGGTAAATCTTTTGTTATTGTAGAAAGTTAATTACATGAGGTAGGTACGATGTTTACTCGAACGTGCTCCATTTTTGACCATACAAACACCCTTATAAATCAGTTGTATACGAACTTCTGAAGCGTGAGCATCTAAGAATCGAACATTTTCCTTTTTACAAAAAATCAGTATGAGTTCCCGACAAAAAATTACACGCGTAACTCGTGAAGGTAGTAAAAATTACAAATCGCGATCGAAAAAGAGGAAGCAATATTTTAATCCTCAAACTGTGGAAGTGGACGAAAGTAGCTTCAGTGCGTCTCGTAAGAAATTAAAATTGAAGGACGATATTCATGTGCCGATTGATCATTCGGTGGAATATCGAATCATCAATTTTGTTCAAGTGTTTACGGCTATTTCACAGTACGTAAAATGCAATACGTGTGCAATACGTGCAACCCCTACCCGATGATGTATTGAAGATTATGAAGCCGATATACGAAGACTTATCTAAAGATGAATTGCTTGAAAGATGCCTCGGTGGATTCACTCAAAATAACAACGAGAGCTACAACCAACTGATCTGGAAACTGTCCCCGAAACATCTTCCAGGAGGTGCAGTACCTGTAAGAATTGCTGCTTATACATCAGCCTGTATATTCAACGAGGGGCAAATATCTATTTTGAAAGTTTTCGAGGCAATGGGGGTGCATTGTGGCAGCAACGCTCATGAGTACGTCGCGCAGCAGGACGAGAGGCGAATTTCGACGGCCGAACTTCGGGCGCAAGGTGCGACAAGGGAGGGACGAATGGCCAGCAGACAACACCAAATAGATATTTTGGAGGCTGCATCGAGTGCAGATGACACGCTATATGGTCCCGGAATCGACGATGATTTGTAAGTTTACCTGATCGACTTTAATGTTTATATAAACTAATCTTGAAACTTTAAACTCGATTATCTCGAAATGGTGTTTTTTCAAAAGTGCCTTTGCCGTGATCACGATTGCAGAAAAACTATTTGACCGATTTTCTTCAATTTTTTTTTAAATTGTTCGTAATTAATGTTGTGTGTACTTGAACGATTCATTTTTTATGCATAATTTTTTATCATGCAGATAAGAATTTTTTAATAAAATTTTTAGAGCTCAAAATGTTGATTTTTTGAGAAAAACATTCCCGTATGCAGAAAAAACAAAATATTTATTTAAATAATCGTTCAAGTACAAGGAATGTTCATGTACTAATGAAATATTTTTGATTTTATGATTTCAGTTAACCTGCTGGACTTCCATGGTGATCACCGCAAGCCTCATGAAAAAAAAAGGGTTTCGGGGAAAGAGCCATAACTCCGCCAATTGTTAATATTTTTAAATAAATTAAGGCGTGTTTTATTCAATGAATAATATAGTATTACAAAATTATAACTTTGATTTAATAAAATTATTACTACATATTTAAAAAAAAATCCAAACTTTCCTTATTTTTTCCGCACAAAAAGGTATATAACCTCTTAAGCAGTGGCAAATTTTTAATAAAAATTTGTGATACACCATTGGAAACCGCTCCTTCGTTGGGTATAAGGGATGGACATTTTCATAGTACGGATGGTAAAAAAGTGAAATTTTTCTTAAAGGGGTAGTTCAAAAGAGGAGCCTGTAGAAATCTCTTGGGAAGTAGGGGTTGATTTGTTATAGACCGATTTGAATATGTACTAGTAATAGTAGGTAAAAGTGTGGTCGCTTACCTGGAGGAAGTCCTGGAGCTCCTTGGCCATCAGAGCCCGGGGATTGGGAGTCGGCGGCTCCACCCTGAGCCCCGCCTCCCCCACCCCCACCACCTCCAACACCGCCTCCACTCCAGACAAACGCAGAAGACGTCGAGGACTTCTGGAAGAAAACAAAACATTGGTTAGACTGGTGGTGAAATTAACATCAAATAGTATAAATACAAGTCTTGCTCACACCATTACAAGGAGTAGCTGTATCAATTTTCAGTCCGATTTGATTGAATTAATCAAATCACTAGATGACACTACAATTTCTTCGACAATGTTCTCAGCACTGACACCAAATGATGTGTTAATGATGTTACCAAAATTCAAATGCACAACAAATTTTGGAAATCACTCTAAAACCTGGCCAATGATTATTTTCAGGCCAAATTTTAGGCTTACCAAAAACGTATGGCAACGATTTATCCTAAAACATCAACAAATCAGTTTACGAACTTAGGAAATTAGGTCAAACCCATGGCAGCGTAAAGCCGATTAATTTTAAGGATGATATAGTGTAAAAGTATGGAAGAGGATATCCTGAATATATGGCTGAAAATAAAACATAAAAATTCAAGGAATACCTCATCCAAAGGTGAATCAGATCTCTCGCAATTCTCATCATCGGAATTACTGAAGATGAATCCAGCAGGGTTTCTGTTACCAGTGGAGAAGAGCATATTCCTGGGGTACACCTGAAACCCTGCGGCCGGGCAATCTGCGTCGGCAGTGGATCTTTCTCTTTTACCAAAACTTGCAAAAAAATTCTTGTACAGCTGCGCTGGCAGCAAGAATGGGGGTCTCGTGCTCGTCCCAGGATAGCTGCAACTCTGCGCAATCTCTTCTGACAAGTCCCTCTTAGGCTTTCTTCCTCCGAAGCCAAACTCTAGCGGAAATTCTTTTTTTACTATTTCGTGGGCTGGCTGAAACATTGACGCGATTGTCTGATTGTTGCTTCTTATGACGTCGTCGTTGTTGAGGGATCTTTCTTCTGGTACCAGGCTCGGATGATCGTTTTCCAGGTCGCTGTCGTTGGCCGTGTCCAGGGAATTGGATATGCTGGTCCCGCAGCTGTTTTGGTCATCGTCCATGTTGCTTTCTCTGTGTTTCACTGTTTGCAGATTCATTTTGAGGTTGTTGGGAGTGGCTTTTGGTTTGTCGTGTACTTCGGGGATGTTCTTCGGGTGGCTTCTGTCTAGTATCGCTGAACGATTTTGAGTAACAGGAAAATGCATTGATGCTACAGACGACAGTGACAGTGACATCAAAAAGCTTTTCACCTTTTTGAGGAGTATGTTTTTACTTTAGTGTATATATATTAGATTATTAGGAAATGTTATTTTGGCACTATTACAGACACTTTTCATGGGTTTTTATTTATCGAGTTTTATTATATAATTAGGTTTACTTTTATTATTACAAGAATATTTTTAAATACATATATTTTTAAAACGACTTTTATGTATTTTCAAGGAAAATAGATATATCTTAAAATTATTTAGGTATTTTAGGAACTTTCGTTGGTATTGAATAAGGATATTTTCACTTTTTGTTCATTGTAGGATAAATTCTTTACAATAATTCCTTACGCACTGCAAATTATACTTAGCACATCTCTTTTTTGGGCCTTCTTAATGAATAAAAAACAATATCATTAATTTAAGATTTATGTTAAGATCGTTCGACATATTTAGGTATTGAACCAAAAATGGATATTTTATACTAACCGTAAAGTTGTGTAGAGATATCTGTGCGGTTCGTATTAAATATCCGTATGTTAAGCGACTTCAAATTCTGAATTTTTTTTCACTAGGTATTTCTGACTCGTCTTCTGTAAAACGTTAAAGTATTATAAAGTTTACTTATATTAAATATTTTAAAAATTATAAAATATTGTTCTAATTTCTGAGTTTTAATCATATTATTATTTGTCTTGTATTGAAGCTAATAATTTATTTATATTCGATATAACTAATCGTTTTAATTCAACGTTGTATACAGAAAATATGTAAGAAATATTGAAAAAAATGCAAACTTTGAATTCGTTTATCTTCATAAGTATTGATATTGGGTGATTGTTTCTCGAATATTTTCGAATCGTAATTTATGAAGGAATCTACCTCTGAAGTACTATCTACCAGCTCTGTTATATACTGTACACTAACGGTAGCAGATAATATTCATTAAGTTGGATTTGGTTGTAGGTACATGTGATATCAATGCTATTATATAAACAGGGAAAGGTTGTAAGTTTGTTAGTTTGGATGTAGGAGGTAATCTCCGAAACTACTCATCCGATTTCAAAAATTCTTTCACCGATATCTAGAATGGACCTTCAGAGTGGATATAAGCTATATATTTAGATAGATGGGATAATAATAAGGATAATAATAAGATAATAATAATAATAATAATAGGGATAGATCCCTTTAAAATAAAAGGGCTTTTCGTGGTTACCTATTTTACAACTAAAGTCGACGAAAAAACGGTCGAGTGATGCGTTTTTTATGAATGCTGTCTTAACGGTAAGAGATATTTAAATACTTTCTATAGATAAGTTATAGAACTGAAAAATTTATATAAAAAATTATATTCACGATGATATATATTTATAGATATGTTAAGGTTAATTCAAAAATTGATAAAACATGACTAATATAAAATTAAATTTAACATCACGTAAAATGTAACGCTTGGGCGTTGTCCTCATCCAAAGGATACTTACTAGCCGTTCAACAGGTTAACAGGATATTGACACCCATTTTTAGTTTGTAAGCAGTAAATTATGAAGTAATATATAAACTAGATACTCTTCTCATTGTGTATATAGTAACTCAATAATGTATTAACTAAAAACTTTCATTTGCGGGGTAAAAAAGCAAAGGCAGCAATATCCAAAACAAACTTGAAAGCAGTCATCGAGGATTACTAATTTACAATGTACTGAATTCAAGATTTTATAAGAAACATAGACTGTACATTTAAAGGAAATCTAATTTTGCAAGGGATAGTTATATAAAATCTAGAATTCAGTACATTTTAAATTAGTAATCCACAGTGACTGCATTCAATTTATTTTTTTATTTTTTGGATAATGCTGCCTTTGCTTTTATATCTTACACTTGAAGTATTACTCATAGATTTAAACCACTTGCGACAAACCTCCCTTTCTCCTTTAATTTTATAAATATACGTTTACTTCCAGTCTCTTATCTAATAATTTGATAAATTGATTTAAGTGTGTTAACATGCAACCGCGCGGGAAATAAATGTTTCTGTTATTATCTTCAAGAATCGCATCACAACTTAATGCACTTGTTACTTAGTAGCAGGCAAATGCACAAAAATGCATTTTTATAAATCACCACACCAGAACATATAAATATGGTATCAAATCTTAAATTCGGCACATGGATGTATTCTTCATCGTAGGTTATTGAAAATAATATCCTTCGTAAAATTAATTACAAAAAACAGGACGACGTATAGATCAGAGAGGAAATGGTTAGAGATCTGACTTTGGATGCTGTGTTGTGGATTAACAGAGAGACTTGTGGTAGCCGAAAACTTTGAGGGCCGAAAAAGCAGATGAAGATCCTTGCAGATGATCTGACTATGACAAATCTGTCAGACATCGCGATTGGATCACAAACCTCAGCCGGTCGAATTAGTTTAGTGGAGTTAACTAGTATTTTAAGTTACAAGTAATTTTAAGTTACAGTTAATTAATACAATTAATAAAAATGTACTTTGTTTTCACTACTTATACATTGAAAATATCGACATGTTTCAGGGCCAATGGTCAATTAATTAATTAAATTAGTTAAATAAGTCTGTTCGATGAATAGTTAATAATGATGTTAAATATTTAATAATGCAAACAATTCAATATAAGATGAATCAGAATTCTTCATGTCAAAGTTTGTCACATAAAATGTTAATATGTTAATTAAGTCAGTTAGGACAATTAGCTTTTTAAGTTAGTAAATTAAGTTTGTTTAATGTATAATTAATAACTGTGTTAAATATTTAATAAAGCAAATAATTCAATATAAAATGAAGCAGAATTCCTCATGTCAAATACTGTTATATATTATATTGATATGTTAATTGAGTAATTTAATAAAGTTAGTTAAGATAATTGGTGTTTTAAGTTGTAAATTAAGTTTGTTTAATATATATTAATTAATAACAATATGAAATAGGTATGTAATGATGTAAATAATTAGATATGAGATAAGGCGGAAGTTTTAATGACAAATAATGATTAAATGACTCATGTAGTATGATATATAAACCTTATACATAACAAGCGAGATTACTTAAAAAAAAACATTTAAAAAATCCGATTAGATTACGACGTAGAACAAGAAGCTCAATTTCTCTTAATTGATTTTTTTAAATACAGACACTTAGCGCCATTTCAATACAAACGAAAAAGTTAACTGTCGACCATCTCAAAACTAAAAAAAATTATTATTTTTTGTGTTTACTAGCGCGGGTGCACACGACGATTTGAAAAGAGCGAAAAAAATCAGAATTAAATTTCCTGTATTCCTTAACCTTCATTCATAATAACTTTAAAGTTTGATTTGACTGAATCTTATATTTCATGTGATTATAATTTTTCATAATAAGTAATGTTTTTTATAAGACAACTTGCACTATTATTGCTTATATTAAAAAAAAATCTGGTGCAACGGCTATTTTTGTCGCTATTGAGACCATGAATTGAATCAAATCCTTAAATATTTTATTTTTCTAAAAGTGTGACCTACATTCGTTTTCATTTATAATATAAGGTAGTTTATATTAATAATTATCTTTATAAAAATAATAAAAAATCTATGAAATATTTAATGATAAAAAGCACGTTTAAATATCTAAATTATTACAATTATAAACCAGTACAAGAAGCAATTCGACAGCATAAAATGTGTTGACAGATGAAATAAAAAAGTAATAAGTTATTCCTCGACAAATAACAGTTAATTAGACAAGTTTAAAGAAGATCATAAAAAGTCAATTTTTTGCTGGAAATTTATACACGTGCCGATGTTCCGACCTTAACAGCAACAAATCGCAGTTTGAGGTAAAAAATACTGACAACACCGATATGATCTGTACTGTCTTGCCAGCTAAATTGGCGACAAGCAAAACTGTCGCCACTAGTAACAAGGTACGTGAAATGTACACAAGTAGAAAAGTGTTGAATGTGGGAAGTTTTTTTTAAATGCGTTGGATAGTAAAACGTAAATCGTAATTCTATTGCTATTCGTCACTCTTTTTTCACTCACACTCACACAGTCACATTAGAGACATATAACCTTAAATATATTGTTACGAAAAAACAAAAGAAGAAGCATCCGGGGATTCTGGAAGGTTCTGGAACAGCCTCGAACAATTATTTAGAGAAATGTGCAAGTTTCTAAACACCGCGGTGGGTGGGGTGACAAAGCCGTATATACAGCTTGACATGGCGCGCCAGGCAAGCCTAAGTTAAAACTGCGATCAGCGAGCGACATAATACGGAGGGATATTTTTGAAGTAATAATTTTCGGGGGCCAACATTCATGTGAGTTCTGATATATAAAAATTGTGTAAATTTTTTAAATATAATATTTATCAATAACCAAAAACTGTGGCGAATATGTGAAAATTATAGAAAATATATATAAAATCTGACTGTCAGTTTCCTATCAAATCCTATACTTTTCATCGATCGAAACCAAATTTCGCTTTTTAGGACCCTGCGCAAAATATAGGCAACCTTCCTGTTCTATATTCCTTCCTAATCTAGCTAGAAATACATTTTTCTCTCAATTTCTCAATTTTTGATATTTCATTTCCTAATAAGCACATGATATTATTTTTTGACTCAAACAAACATATTCAGGGAAAATTTGCATGTTAGTCATTAAGGAGAAAATCGACGGAATTAAACATGACACGGCCATTTTTTTTGACTACTTTACAATTAAGTAATAGTTTAATATTTACAAATAATAAGCGCCATAAAAATTAAATAAAAAAGATTTTTTTGTAAAAAATGCCGAATTTCTACCAAAATTTCACCCTTCCACGGTGGTGCAACCACGTAATCATGTCTGATATCTAAAATAGGTCGTTTGATGTTTCTTCAGATTCAAAATTAATTAGGACAAGAATTAGGATAGTACTCACAATAGGCTAGAGTGTAATTTTCATAACTTTGATCTTGTGATGGTTTAGGTTCTTTTGAAATGATATATTTTTTTTTAATCTAGATATCTAGAAGGTGAAGACCAATGAGGATCCATCAGAAATCAGAAGAAGAATCACAGCAGCCAACAAGACTTATTTTTCGTTGTTGAAAGTGTTCACGCTGTGTCTGTGCGAGCGTGATAGCAACTTTATTGTGCGCGAGCGACAAGGATACGTAGCGCAGGGTCAATGTACGAAATTCTCTCTTTCCGGCGACCGGGCTTTAGCAGTGTGATACCCGCTGACCAGCGCATTTCAGTTGAATGCAGTTTATTAAGGTCAGCATTCTGACTCGTATAAAACAGCAAGTCTAAGGGGGAGAGAAGTGATGTTATTTTTAAATATAAAAAGTGCAACGATCTACCAGGGGTAGCAGAGCCAGTTGTGAAGATGACGGACACTGCCGAACAAAGAATATAGAGCGTGATCCATGCCCAGCGCCCTTTTGACAAAGTATTACACTATTTTCCAGTGAAATGGATTCTGCAAAAACAGAACAATGTGGGTTCGAGTTACGCAATTACTCGGTGCAGTGACAGTGTAATGAAAACATATTTATGAATGAAAAAAGTTCATAAATGTCATTAGGCTCGGAATAATGATGATGACGATAATGCAGGCTCGCATCTCGGTAGCATATTGTGCACGCTGCATTTTATTGCACACTTTTGATAGCGTGCAGGTCGTTTAGTGTAATTGAATCTCGACAGGAGTGCATCGGAGATATTGTTTTTCTAAATGACAATAAAATATTAAGATACTAGCTGAAAATAAAATTTTGGGGGGGGGGGAAACAAAGGTTCAATTATTTTGCAAAGCGTGTAATTAAAACAATGCTTCCATTTAAAGAAGGCTGGGATGAATAGGGTGTCTAGGAAAGAAATATGGCCTATCTTTTCCGTCGAGAATATATGTGCCTACGCAAAAATTTGGTCCAATCGGTGAAGCGGTGTAGATTTGTAAAAAATATATATCTGGGAGAGAGGATGGGTTAGAGAGTGAAGGGGAAATGTTGCCTTATATTACCCGACTGGTCCTAAAGAATAAGTTTCCAAATTTTTAGTCCGATCGTTTGAACGGTACAGATCTGCATTGAAAATATATCACTGGAGGAGAAGGGATAAAAGGGGAGGGGGGAAATGTAGCCTATGTTACCCGCCATGTAACAAAACATGAGTATGCAAAATATGAGTCGAATCGGACAAACGGTGTAGATTTGTATAGAGAACAGACATTGAGTTTTATGGGTATACACAATAATATGCCCCAGGTGTCTCATAGAGACTAAGCTACTTTTTTATATTGGAAATATGGATATGTTAGTCTTTTTGGGTGCCCATAGAGCTTCTGACCTATCGTACGGATGGCTTAAGTGATCACTTAACACAATGTAACGTTCACCAATTCCACCTGTGATAGGCTACAACATCTATCAATTTTTGGAAGTTGTATGTATGTTAAATATGCACACCTTGTTTCTTATGTGTATTGTATTTTTACTACCGTTAGCTATGGTTGAAAATAATATGTATCTCTTTACCAACGGTGACATCTGTACTAGTTTATGGGAAAGATAATTTTTTTGCTAACTAATGTAGAATATAAAATTATACCTGCCTCTCACATACCAGGCTAGTGTCATCTAAGATATATAGTGACAATTTGTGGTACGATTATCATACGAGAATTTAATGCTTATTTTTAATACTAGTACAGTAATTTATTTATGATATGTGGGGTATAAAAGTAAAGGCAGCTAGGATATTGCTACCTTTGCTTTAATAACCCACAATGTGTGTATGATATTTTAATACTTATGTTTAATTTTAATTTTAATGTTTTCCCATTTAAAATTTGTAGAAGGCAATATGAATTAATGGGGCTTAGTTTAAAATTTGTAATTATGTAAAAATCTACAAATGTTCGTAATAATATAAGAATATACGTATACATAAAATATATCGGTAATGCAGGCACGTGCAGTGAGTAAATTGGAGCATAACTTTTACGTGTATTTGAAATATTTTTGTGATAGTTTATTATTATTTATTGAAATCTGAATGATATTATAATAATTGTGAAAGTATATATTTTTTATATATTTTTTAATACTTTTTTTTTAAATATATGTACGCTTACGTAAATGTACTCTCTGCACGCCCCTGGTATATTGTAAGTGCAAACCATAGATACGAACATAAATAAAATAGTCCGGTTGGCGGTTTGAGTCAATTTCCAGGAACCAAAAAGCTAGCCCTACTTAAAATAATTCGAATATTGATGTAACGTTTAATCCATACGAGCGTTACTTTAAAAAAAATTTATATGTTTATATTGTATATATTATAATAATTAAATAAGCATATACACGTACACGTGTATATGCTTATATAATTACACAAAAAATTTATATGTTTATATTGTATATATTATAATAATTATATAAGCATATACAGTTACACGTATTTTTTACTCCCTTTATATTAACTCGTGGCGTATGCTTGCTTGCTTGCCGGCTTGCCGTCGAAAAAACTTTGGATCGACTTTGATCGGCTGAAGCTTTGCAAGCAGACTCGTGGCGACGATCAAGAGGATCTATCAATTTTTTGTTAAAAAAATTAATAATTATAGTATAATTTCGGATTTTTAGAAATTTTAAAAGTTTTTTCAAATTGGAATCATTACAAATGTTTGATTACTAGCAACTGCGCGACGGCTTACATAATAGATAACGTCGGTATACATAATAGGTACTTCACTACGAGTTTCGAAAATCTAAATTGACTGACAAATGTTTTTAGAATTTAATCTTTAAAGTATGAAGTGTCTTATCAAACCTCAAAACATCTGACATTTTAGAAATATATTAAATTACTGTAAGTTTAGTGTTATGTTATATGTTTTAATACGTCTTTAATTGTTGTTATATTTTACAAAAAACTTGGTTTTTATGGGTTAGTTTTTTAGACAATGTGTTTATAACTAATTTCAAACGACCGCTCCACCCTTGACGACCGATGGACCAGTTAAAACGCTGAGTGTCATCAATACATAAGACACATTTTGCGTATCACACACTAACAAATTGAATATACGGAGATATATCCTGGTGCCGTCCCATGTACCTAATACCTGACAATAATCTATCTACGTATACAAGTAAAATACTTATACATATATACTACTTTCATGACATCATTTTATTTTCATTTAAGTTTAATAGATACCAATCATCCTGTCAGAATAAATTACACCGCATCTGGGATAAAATAATTTATCAACTGTCAACGAAAGGATGCAGCGTAAGATTTTCATCATAATCGGCATAGTGTATACAGGGTTATTTGGAAAACATTAATAACCTCGCAGGACTATACCCCCGCCTTGATTATAAGTCGAAAATGTTCAAGCTATTATGACCTAATATGAATAGTTATGGAGATATGCGACATCAAAGTTTGCATTTTTTTTTTAATATTTCTGACTTATACTTTGTAAAACGTTGGATTATCATTCCAGTAACTCATATTGATAGCCGAAAATTCATTCGTTTCAATACAAGTTAAATAAAATGATAAAAACCCCGAAAAAATTCCAATTGGAATTTGAAGGTTTTTATTTTTTTATTTGACTTGTGTTAAAGGGAATGAATTTTTCATATTCGATATAAGTTACTGTAATGACAGTCCAACGTTTTGCAAAAAATAAGTCAGAAATATTGAAAAAAATGCAAACTTTGATGTCGCATATCTCCTTAACTATTGATATTAGGTCATAATAGCTTGAATATTTTCGACTCATAATCAAGGCAGGAATACAGTCCTGTGAGGTTATTAATGTTTTCCAAATAACCCTGCATAATTATTAGTCCTGAACTATTAAATAGACTAAAATTCCATGTTCCCTGTAGGTCTCGTAGATACAACCCAGTCTTTCACATCGATTTTACCTCATCCAACTATCGTCGTAATTCGTATTTCTTGAGGGTATGCGATGCTTTCAATAAACTGATAAGATTATTGGACATTGATCTGTTCGAGTGCAGCCACACAAGATTAAGAAAAATTTTGAGTGCAGAATTTTTTTCTACTTAATAATTAAGTCTCTTTTTCTCTTGTTCATTCTTTTTGTATTATTCTTGTATTTGTATTATTATTATTTTGTATTTGTATTAATGTTTTGTCTGCTAATAATTTAGTCTCTTTTTCTTTTGTTTAAATTTTTTATTCTTTCTTGTTATATAATTCTTAACATGCCTAAGAATACTTCAAAACATATTATCATTACTAATATATTTCTAAATGTGGAGACCTATAATAGGCCATCTATATTATATTAATGTTTTCTATGCTTCTTCTTTGTTATGCTGTTGGTCTTCCATGAATATTAAATAAATAATTTAAAACTATCGATGATATTAACGGGCATTTGGGGCAATATGTGGCCACGACTACTGCCAATCTCATTAAGATATTCCCATGCTAAGAAAAACGCCTATACACTAGTGAGCTAATAGGCATGATGACATATTTTGAAGTAACCTTCTATAACGTAGGTCTATTATAGAAGGTTACTTCAAAATATGTCAAAATACATCAAAATACGTCAAAATATAAAAAAGAAGAAGAAAATAATAATAGGAAGGACATGTAACGTCTACTATTACCGAAAATAACATTATTTCAGTAATAAACTAAGTTTTTATGCCAATTATTGCATTTTCATCTACCTTTTTTAATTTTGCGCAGAAACTCCCGCAGGTGTCATGGCGTCTACGTGACGTCAAGCCTATGTAAAAATTGCATCGTGTCTATGACAACAGTTCAAGAGACACGGTGACGGTTGCTTAGGCGTGACGTCACTCGCTCTGACCGGTGTTTCAGTTAAAATGGCCGAATGCAGAATTTTATACTTTCATTTTATTGAAAATATAATTAATCTCAATGTTTATATTAAAACTGGATCATTTTTAAGAATCCTTTCAATATATTTTCTTGTCTAAAATCGCTTATTATTTAATTCTTAAATACTGTCCTCATGCCTCTTCCGCCTTATTTTTTTAACATCACTCTATTGCAATTCGTTAATGCTACATTCAACATTAATTAAGATAAATTATAGAAGTCTCACAGAGACGAAACTAATTATATAAGAAACATGTATAAAAGTCTTTTTATAGGATGTCCCAGTACGAGTTGGCTTAAGCGATCACTCTACAAAATGCAACCTTTAACAATTCCACCGTAAGGACATCCACACGTTATCAAATTTTTGAAGGGACTATGCTTGAAACACCTACGGTCCTTCCCATGACTTAATTAATATACACAGATTTCGGAGCTGGTAATGATTCCTCTATATTTTTATAGCAAAATATTAAGCAATATTATTTTTAATGTACGATATATGATATTTATCCCAATTATTTGACATCATCATTTTCTATTTTTTAACTCATTTCATTCACCAGTAAATAAAATAAGACTTCCATACATGATTCCCATATTAATAGTTTCGTCTCTGTGAGACTTATTTAATTTATTTTAATTAATAAATCATTCCCCTGGGGACAAAAATTTCTCATAACAAACCTACATATAAAAATACTATTGGAAATTATTTTTAGAAGTATAAAATTAAAAATGAAATAATACATAAAAATTGTGGCAATGATGATGGTATTGGCTTTAATGGAAATATACTTTTATGCCATCAGTGTTTAAATTGATTACGATACCACGATTACCAGGACATGGTACGATGGAGCAGACAGCGAAGGAGGGACTGGTGTGGTTATTGTCCAGAGAATGGACAGCACCAGACTCCCTTATATCGCCCTACATAGTCAGCCTCACGGAACCCGCCCTCGCGGAAGAACTACCAAAAGATGGAAGGACAGCTTGGAGTCCACCTCACAGGAGGCGCTATCCTCTGGAGAACTGACAACATAGGTCTTTTGAAAGGAAGAAAAAGAAGAAGACTACTTTGTATTGATTGTTTAGTTGTTAATTTCGCCCTGACGATGTTGGAGTCGAGCGAAACCGATCGGCATTAGTAAATAATAAATCGGGGTTTCATTTAAAATTGACGTGTTTTATTTTATTTTAAATTTGGTATATTCTAATTAATAAAGAAATTAAACTAGAAGAAACTAACCTTTAAAAACCAAGTTTGTACAATACTCCCTTTCGCTTTGAATCAGGTTTCGTGTCTATACACGTGTCGGGCTAATTACTCATATAGAATGATTCCAATTTGAAAATACCATTAAAATTTCTAAAAATCCAAAATTATACTATAATTATTAATTTTTTTAAAACGAAAGTTTGTTAGATCATTTTTATCTTTGCCACGAGTCTGCCTGCAAAGTTTCAGCTCGATTTGATCACGGGACAAGGGTTAAAAATCGATCCAAAGTTTTTTCGTCAGACAAGCAAGCAAGCAAGCAACGCTACGAGTTAAAAGAAAGGAAGTAAAAAGGGGCATCTATTGGTGAAATTATTAACTAGTTTCAATAGTTGGGACTAAATTTAAACCTCTGTTCCGGTAGAAATTTTATTTTTCGGGGTGATATAGAAAAGATCCCACCATGCACACTGAAATGGCAAAAAGGTGGGACTTTTTTAATCCCTCCGTGCCTCAAGAGTTCTGAAAGTAGTGTGAGAAACTGGTAATATTTTTGACAGTAAGAAATTAGATTTAAAATAAAATTCAAAGATTTTTTAACCGCACAACAGCGCACCGTTTCCAAGGATGTCAAGAAAAGTGAGAATGGAATGTCACACTTTGCTGTTCTATAATATCTGGTTTATCTGATCCTAACAACTATTTCGCAGACGTCAACTCGCCACTCATATACAGGATGTAACAGAACTAGTCTACAATACTTTACAGTTACATTTTTGTTTTAATTATGAGACTAAGACGTCCAAGCAACCATGACCTAATTAATATCAATAGTTTTTATGAAACATCAAAATTTGCATTTTTTCCCAATATTTTTTACTTTTTTTGTAAAATGTTAGACGATAATTACAGTGACTTATATCTAATATGAAAATTCGTTCCCTCTAAAAATGTCAAATAAAACGATAAAACCATTCCAATTCCAATTGGAAAAATTATAATTGGAATTTCTGGAGGGTATTTAATATTTAATTTAATTTATAGAGATACTAATGATTTTTTCGTAATCGATATAAATTATTGAATGATAGTTAAAGTTTTGTAAAAATAAGTTAGAAGTATTGAAAAAAAATGTAAACTCTGATATTAACTAACTAACATAACTCTATTAATATTGATATTGGGTAATGGTTACTTGATTATTTTCGACTCATAATCAAGGGAGGAATCTACCTGAATAGTTTTGCGGACTAGCTCTGTTACACCCTGTATAAACCATATCATTTTGTTCTCACTCATTCGTAGCACGTACCTATACATTCTTGGCCGTCCATTCTTAATTCTGCTCGTTCTAATAATTCTAATGATCTAAATTTTTTTTTGTGAATATATATTACATTATAAACAATGTATTTTTAGACCCAAGGAAATATGTAAAAGGGTCATATTTATGTTTGTAAAAGCTAAAAATAATAAGTTTAATTAATGTAAACTTTTGAATTGGATATTAATATATTGCTTTCAAAAAGTTTGTTGTAAAAGTTTAAAAATATTTTAAAATTAAATGATAGTAATCCGTGATAAAAGTATGAAAAGATATTAATAAGTGCTACCGATAATTTATAAATAAATCAATTGTTGACTCTAGAGTTAAGAGACTTTGAAGCAAAAGCCATTTTGTGTTATGCATAAGAAGTTAAAGAAAAGTTTGAAGTTATGTAAGAAAAAGTAGATATGTACGTTTTTACGCGCTGGACTAAATATGTAAAAACTTGTCTAGATACTTTATTTTGATAGTCTTTGACATTTCGCAGTTTTAGGTTTTTAATTAAATTATCATAAAAAGTTAATGCCAGTGACATCTATCGTCCCAAAGATGATTTACGAGTATAACTATTCAAACTGGAATTATAAAGGCAAAAGTTTACAAGGATGTAGTTCTTACAGGAATCTAGTTCGATTGTACAAGGAAAATTTGTAAACATATGAAACAATGATTCGAACCTGTCAAAATACATACATACGAAATACATATGTAGCAATGTCCGTTACTAACGCTAACAGATGGCGCAGATAATGATGATGTATATAAAATAATGACGTTAAAAAGGAAATAGAAGTGTTATTCTCTGTATAACAATGTCCGTCACTAACATCTTACATAAAAAATAGCATTATACTTAAGATAATCAAGAAACATATAAATAAAGCTTAAAGTAAAAATTGCACAACAAACGGAAATAATAAGTTGTTCATAAATCAATGTGGTAATCTATAATTAAAAGTTGTTGAAAGTGTAAAGTTATAATGTTTAGTTTTTATGAGTTATATTTATATAGTACCTATAGAGTTTGAAGTTTTTTTATATCAGTATCTTTTTATTTTTCTGCTTGGGGACTTGACATTTTTCTTATTATATTTATAATTACTATGTTTTTATGCGACTGAAATAAGTAAGTAAAGCATGATACCTACACATAAAGGTCTACATTTTAGATTGATTTCATATTTTTTTTAATTTTATGGCCAATTAATGTATAATTACTAATTAATTAATGTAAAACTATAATTCAAACATTAAAAGTCCGAAATTTTTGACGGGTTACAGCTAGTTTCATATTTCATTTATTCATCACGTCGAAAACGACGGAGTGTACAATGTTGTATTATAGAGAGTTATTTGTAAAACATTAATAACCTCACACAGCTATATTACTGCCTTGATTATGAGTCGAAAATGTTCAAGCTATTATGACCTTATATCAATAGTTAAGGAGATATGCGACATCAAAGTTTGCATTATTTTTTCAATATTTACGACTTATTTTTTGTAAAACGTTGGAATATCATTACAGTAACTCATATCGATTACAAAAAATTCATTCGTTTCAATACAAGTTAAATAAAATGATAAAAACCTTGAAAAAATTCCAATTGGAATGTTTTCCAATTGGAATTCGAAGGTTTTTATTTTTTTATTTGACTTGTATTAAATAGAATGAATTTTTCATAATCAGTAAGAGTTACTGTAATGATACTCTAACGTTTTACAAAAAAAAGTCAGAAATATTGAAAAAAAAATGCAAACTTTGATGTCGCATATCTCCTTAACTATTGATATTAGGTCATAATAGCTTGAACATTTTCGATTCATAATCAAGGCGGAAATGTAGCCCTGCGAGGTTATTAATGTTTTACAAATAACCCTGTATATCGGAATACCGTGTTGTTCCAAAGGCACGATATTTGTACTTGTATGAGAAAGTCTAATCACAAAGCGGTCCGAAAAAATTCAACATACATTTCTTTTGATGAACGCGATGACATTTTATTTTCCATCTCAAATTGAAAGAGTGGAATTTTCTTCAAAGTGTGATTCTTTTATTTGAGCCGCGCTCAGGAATAACAAAGTGGGACACAGCGGCCACGGTTTAAAAAGGAACATCTATTCAGTGAGAAACAAGGGGTTTAAAAAATTGAAAAAACACACCCAAGCGCCACTCTTTTCGGACCCGCGAGCTTCGGGACTATGTCGATAGTGTACAGAATCGATTTTCGCTTCGGTAACAACGTTTTTAGGTAGGTTTCTTTGAAAAATACCGTACTGGCCGTGCGAACAAAAAGGCGCCGAAGAAATTCAAGCCTAATTCAGGTAAATGGCATCGGTTAGACTGTGGAAGAATTTGGTGTAACAAGCCTATGACGCGATCAAAAAAATTGAGTTAAAAAGTACTTCATTGCGTAAATATAGTTTTCAATTACGATGACGACAGCTACATTCAAACCTGTTAAAAATTAATTTTATATACTATAGTGTGGTAGAGTGGTATATGAGGAGTGCGTAGTGATAGTGTGAAAGAGATGAATGCATGCGGTAGGAAGCGGGGGAAACGAGCGACGCCATTCGGGCACTGACGGTCGCACGCAGAGGATTGTTTATAAATAAAGTGATAATTACTGAACAAGATCGGGTATTCAATTTCTTCCTTATTTCAAGGATAACTTATCATACTCAGGAAGTGAGTATACCACATATAGTAAATTAAGAGAGTACCTACCGAGCGTTCAATAGTTCAGGTATTAAGCAGACGTGCGATAAATGAATGGTGCTCTAGTTAAATTTGTATGAAAATGACTTTTGTGATCAAATTAAACAATAATTAATTACAATTGTTCGATTTGTCTCCTACCGCTATGATCCCGTGACAAGAAAATAACCATTTGAACTACCAACATTAAGAGTTCTTCATAAAGATAAATTATAGAAGTCTCACAGAAACGAAGCTATTTGTTTGGATAACGTGGATGGAAGTTTATTTAGGGTGGCCCAAGCTTATGACCTATATAAGCTGGCTTAAGTCATCACTCAACACAATGTAACGTTCACCAATTCCATCGTAAGAACATCCACACATTAACAACATTTTGAAAGTCGTATATTATTTCTTAAAAATCACTATTTTTTTTCAAATTTTTGAAGGGACTATGCTAGAAACATCTATGGTCCTCCCCATGACATAGTTTACATAGATTTCGCAGCATGAAATGATACCTCTATATTTGTAAAGTGAAATATTAAAAAATATTATTATTAATGTTTACACAATATTCTTCGAATTATTTATCGTTATGGAAATTAAAATTTTCAATTTTTTTACTCCTTATATACACCAGTACATATTTTTAACGATATTTTTATGTGTATCTTCTGAGAACATGCATATTATATGAACTGTTGAAAACTGTTTGAATATAAAGAAATAAAAGTTTGAATATATAGAAAAGGAAATTTATTTGAAGAAATATATTGTGTTGTTAGAGGTAAGTAATTAGTATTTAACCCAGAAGGCTATCGTTAGTTGTTTTGACTAAAACGGCTAACATTTGTTGCATTCTCCTACGAACTATTGATTGTATCGCGTTGATTCTTTGTGTCAACTCAGTCACCGCGAGGATGTCGGAAGTGACGGCTATGGCACACTGGTAAGTACCACTATTTTCGAAAATCGATGAGCTTGTTAGCCTAATCGCTAATATGGACCACGTATGGACAAAGGAGCTATAACTATTTTGATTACTTGATTACCAAATTACTTAATTGCATACTTGACGAATTAAATCAATCCGGGCTAACAATTTACAACCTTAACATTAAATGCAAAATAAAACAGTGGATCCGAAACAAGGGGCGAGATAAAATGGGCACACTTACACAAACACACTAACACAATATAACCTCATATATATGATATATTTTCTATTATGTTACTTTATTATCTATTTACTATGTTTTGAACCTACACAATATTGTAAACTATGGCTGTCTCAACACAGATATTTCTAGTGAGACAAGCACAGTCCAAACAAAATTTTATACTTAAAATTAAATAGAAATAAATAATAAAAAAAATAAAAATAAAAAGCCACCGTGTAGAAAAAATATCAAAAGTCTTCTTAAACATGATTACGATACCACGATTTTCAAAATAATGCACAATTTGCAAGCTTATCTATCGTCAAATTTATTAAAATCCAGGGATTTCTACGGGTCGAACATGTGAATTAAATTTCGTAAAATGGAAGGGAATGTTGAAGAAAATGTTACTCCTTTAGATAAATTTAAAATAAATAATATAATAAGACGTAACTGAATAGATGTAATTTTGTCTAAGACTTCGATATCACAGTTTATTATTTAATCGCGTGTCAGTAGCGGCTGCCTTACCAGTACCTCAGCAGAAAGAAACATTATTTAAAGAAGAACTTTAGGTTTGGATTTTTTTAAATATCGCGATGTTTGTTTATGTTAAAAGAGCAATAAGGCAGAATTAATACTTTATCTGGCAATAAAAAATCTAACTAGAATCCAATCGGATGATCGTAGGTTAACAAAATCGTTTTTAATAATTATAATAATAACATGAATAATAAGAATATACTTTGTTTTCATCACTAATTTGTTGAAAATATCAACATATTTTGGGGCCAATAGTCCCTTCATCAGAATATGAGGTATACTAAAAATTAATGACCAAAAATCGAAGTATCGACACTGACAGATGAATAAATATATAATATTTTATATATAATTTGTAATTAAGTACTTGTATGAAATCAAATTTAAATGAGATTTGATTTACTATTAACACATTTTTATATTTCCAAAATTTCTAATTTATCCAACGTCAATCCTGTATAGTTTGTATGTAAAATTTAGAACTCTTATTACAGAAAAAGAATGAGAGAAAAAATGTACTAGAGAAAGTTTTTAAAAAATATGTATTTTGTAAAAAATACGTCATTTTCGTCCACTTATCGTGGTAGGTCGGGAGTCCAAAGACCCAACAAGGTGCTTCCATATTCCCCTCTCTTGCGCTGCTTCCGCATGAGTCAACCAGTCCTGACCTATTCTGTTTTCACATTATTACTCCCTTTTTTTAACTCGTCGCGTCTGTAGTTTGCTGTCTGCCGGAAAAACTTTGGATCGATTTTTAACCCTTTTACCGTGATCCAACGAGCTGAAACTTTGTAGGCAGACTCGTGGCAACGTTAAAAATGATCCAACAAATTTTCGTTTAAAAAAATTTAATAATTATAGTATGATTATGGATTTTTCGAAATTTTAATGTTTTTTTCAAATTGGAATCAATACAAATTAATAATGACCCGACGCTTGCAGTAGGCATGAAACCAGATTCAATGAGAAAGGGAGTATAATAAAAACTTTATTTTAATGAGTTGTTTTTTTTTGTTTTTTCAAACACATTTAGAATAGCCTAGTAGGCATAACGCTTCTAAAACCGAAGTTCGATTTTCGGTGAATTAAAAGCCTCATGGCATGTTGAAACGTTAAAAAAAAACATACGAACAAATATATTTTCCTTATTTATTTACATTTTATTGATTAAAACCTTAGCCACAAGTGAATATTTAAATTTTAAAGGCCACATTAAATTATATTATAAAAATTAGAGGAAACGAATACATCACTAGGAATTGAACTCGAGATGAGAATCATTCGTTCTTGAGACGCGAATAAAATGGGGGGTTCTCAAAGATTCCTGGACTGACCCACTGGCTCATGAAGAATTTCTTCTACGGGATAGTGAAATAGAAGAATGATGCTCCGAATAACGGAAGAAGAGTGGAAAAAAAACATGAAGAAATTGTGGAAAAATAAGTCTTGGATGATTACAGAATCCTGGCTGAAAAATAAGACATAACAAGTAGTCTGGATGTGCCATTGAATTATTTCGCTTCGCAGCATCCGAAGTGAAGATCTTCACGATGATTGCGAACATCCGTTAGGAGGAGCCGCGCAGAGAAAAGGAATAAAGAATCTTTCATTATTGGAATACATAATTTTAGCTTAATATTTGTTTAAAACCGTGATTGATATCATAGTTCTTAATTTGTAGATTTGTATGATGTTTCTTCTTAAGCGTATTAGGGTCCGGTATTATAAATAATACACCGGCGTCCACACGTTTATTCCAATAAGAATACAAAAAACAAAAATCGGTCTATCCCGCGACCGTCTGTCTTCCCGAGCAAGCTTGTAGTGGCGCGCCCGTTCTTTCGTGCAGCCTTTCAGCCGGCGCGGACACACACGCACACAAGTACGTCCACACACTCGCTCGCACATTGAGATATGATATTTAAAACTAAATTCAGTGATTATTAATTTCTTTGTAAAAAAAAGTATTATATGCGGAGATAAGACATAAAACAGCCAATGTCCAATGGACAAAATTAAGGTGAAAGTAATTGTAACTGTTTTTGTAGTAAGTACCGGAAGGTCGAAAATAGGAGAGTGGGGTAACAAAGTAACCCCAGTCAAATTAGCGTTTTAATGTAGTATAATGGTTTGAAAATGTTCTATAATATTTTTAAGTACATTTCTTATACAATGCGAACAAAAATCTAATAAAATTTTCGTCATTTTATAAGAAGCCGTAATATTTTTACGTTACATGACTCACAAGCGTCTGACTGACAGAAGCCGTGCAAGCAGAATAATAATCGTGTAGAATATTGACGATTGACTGTCTTATTACACATCATTATTTACTTCCTTTGGGTGTTGTATTATTTTGGATATTTCTGAGGATTAGGATTACAAAGAATACCAGCTAAATATCATTAATAGTTCTTAAATAATTAAAAATAAGACATTTGTGGTTAATTTGTTACCCCGTTTAGGAAAGGGAGTGTTAAAACCAAATAAGAGGACTGTAAAATTATTTTCTTTTTCTTCTTCTCTTAGTGTCGTGTCAGGTCCTCCCAGCATTGACCATCACTTGAGAGTACGTCTCTCTATCTCTAACGGCCCCAAACAGCTCTTCCTGCTTTCTCATTCCTGTCCAACTTCCCAATCCTAATCTTTTTCATTCGATAAAATGCTTCATAAGCAAGCAAACTCGCTTTCAAATTAATTAGTTATGGAATATAAAGTTTACACTCTGCCAGATAATAAAATTCAAACACATTCTATATTCTCGCCATACATACAGAGTGTCTCATGGAGAGTAGAAAAAACTTCCTAGGTGGAAATGTCCTTTGATTTTTACGGCCGTTCAGAATCTGCTGTGTATAGTTTTCTGGGATATTCTGCCATATATATGTGACCTCTTTGGCCAACGTTTCGGATCCCATTGCAGGATCCATCATCAGGGCTGATGTGATGAGTGTGTGTTAAAGTGAAGGTTAAGTTTGCCTTGCAATACCGTACCGAAGTCAGGGTGTTTCCAGATTTGTGTTATGTTAAGTACAGTACCGTATCGAAAAGCAAGGTATGTGTGTGTCTTGATGTAGAGTGTAGTGTATCTACTAACGGATGTCAGACTGTGCGGATCGTCGATTTGATTTATCTACTATCAATAATTATGGAGATATGCAATATCACAGTTTGAATTTATTTTTCAATATTTTTCACTAATTTTTAACAAAAAGTTGAACTATTGCAGTAACTTATATCGATTATGAAAAATTTAATTCGGTTTAAAACAAGTCGAATAAAATAAAAATTCAATATTTGCAAGGTTTTTATCGTTTTATTTAGGTGTATTGAGGAAAATGTATTTTTCATAATCGATATAAGTTACCTACTGTAATGATGTTCAACTTTTTGTAAAAAATAAAAAAATAGTCTAATAATATATTTCATAGTCAGGGTGTTTTACAAATGTCAAAATATTAGAATGAATAAGTCTTTTGTTTTTCAAATAATTTAGAAAAACAAAAGACATCATTCATTTTAATATTTGACATTTATAAAACACCCTGAAGATGGAAAGGTTTTTATGAAACATGTAGGTGTAATTAATTAATAATGTTATAAGTGGATACAAACAAACAATAGAATCATTTTTTACTATTGATATTAGGCTGAACATTTTTGAGTCATTATCAAGGCAGGAATCCACCTGTAAAGATTAAGCTACTAGCTAAGAGACACCCTGTTTAGTGACGCTTTCATTTATAGTCCCCTCATTCATATACGAGAGGTATAAAAAAATCTATATACTGCATTATGCAAAAAAATTGTACGTATCTTATGTATGCGCATTATAATTTAAACTTCTTTAGCGTACAATTAATTTTGATTTGTTTTTTTTTATTTTGATTTTTTAATTACAAACTATTTGTAAACCGTAGCTGTGCTGAATCAAATCTCGAAACAAAAAAGGAAAAAAAAATCACTAGAACAGACAGCAAAACAAACACGTAGGTTAGAGTACAGAGCGAGAAAATATGTCATTGTTACTGATATAAGTCTAAAATGGCAATAGGCGGGTCGTATTTCAAGACGTAAAGATGATGGAATCGATGGGCAAATATTTTTCTTAAATGGTATCCACGAGACAGGGTAGAGATAGCTCAAAATCTCAGTTTGACAAATTATCGGAGTAGTGAGGGAGTCGTGGCAAAGATTGGTAGAGGAACGAAAAAAAAAGACGGGCTAGACTTCCAGTAGAGAATCGACAAATGATGATTATGATATTTTAAATCATAAAGAAAAATATTATAAACATCTATTTGTAATTGAAATATCATAACGGATTCTACCTGAATTACCTCTGAGAATTCTATTTCGCCCGTCTAAATGATGGATATTTTTTTCTCAATACAATATTATTAGTATTAAAGCATTAACTTTGTGGTTAGACATTACCAGTTTCGAGACGAAGAGACGGGTACGTCTCGAAACCGGTAAACCTTAAATCTGGTAGTGGTTTTTACTAAGTTAACTAACATTCTGTTATTTTTTCAATACATCTTTCTAATTGATTAAACTAATTTATTTTCAATATCTATTATAAATATATTAGGTCCTTACATATGAAATTGGCGTTTTGCCGTACTGGCAAATTTGATCTCAAATATCTTCTCTTTGGTTAGGAATTCCAAATCCAAATTTATACAGCTATTTACTCACGTATTTGTGTTTTGAAAATTATAATTCATTTGTTTTTTCCTCAATTGTTTTTTTCTTTGCGTCACTCAGTTAACAAAATGAAAAACTTGAAATATCGCGTTATTTACGAGTACGAGTTCCACCGTGGCACCAGTGCTGCAGAAACGGCTCGAAGGATTAATGATGTGTATGGCGACGGTGCCGCAAAGAAAACACAGTGCGTTTTTGGTTCCAACGTTTTCGTTCTGGAAATTTCGACCTGCAGAACAAGCCCCGTGGACGGCCGGAGACCAAAGGTGATAATGAAGAATTGAAGGCTATTGTGGAAGCGGATCCATCGCAAACCACATCCGAGTTAGCTGCAGGCTGCGGTGTTAGTGATAAAACTGTTTTAATCCACTTGAAGCATATTGGTAAGGTGAAAAAGCTTGAAAGGTGGGTACCTCACGAATTGAGTGAAGCAAATCAACAAACGCGCGTTGACTGCTGCGTTGCATTACTCAACCGGCACAATAATGAAGGGATTTTAAATCGAATCATTACCTGTGATGAACAGTGGATCCTGTACGATACTCGGAAGCGCTCATCGCAATGGCTGAACCCTGCCGAACCAGCCAAACCATGCCCCAAGCGAAAATTGACTCCAAAAAAGTTACTTGTGAGCGTTTGGTGGACTAGTGCTGGTGTCGTTCACTACAACTTTCTTAAATCTGGCCAGACGATTACGGCAGATGTCAATTGTCAGCAACTGCAAACCATGATCAGCAACTGCAAACCATGATGGAAAAGCTAGCTGCTAAACAAACGAGGCTGGTTAATCGCTCTAGGCCACTGCTGCTTCATGATAACGCTAGACCACACACTGCACAACAGACGGCTACCAAATTAGAGGAGCTTCAATTGGAATGTCTAAGACATCCACCGTACTCTCCGGACCTTGGCCCAACAGATTACCATTTTTTTCGAAATTTGGATAATTTCTTGCAAAGGAAAAAATTCAACTCGATGGGGCAGTCCAAACCGCCTTCAAAGATTTTATTGATTCCCGTCCGAATGGTTTTTTAGTAAAGGGATCGATGAACTACCTATGAGATGGCAAAAGTGCATAGATAGCAATGGTACATACTTTGATTAAATAAATATATTATAAAAAAAAAATCGGCTTTATGTTCCTCCCATACTAAACGCCAATTTCATATGTA
>JADDOH010009276.1:0-12261 GCA_016648135.1 Agrypnia vestita | reverse complement strand
ATTTTAAATACCGTCCGGTTTATCATAAAAAAAAAAGAAATAATAATGATTTTGTGGAGGCATCGAAGATAATCAATGTAAATGATAAGGATTGACCTGTAATGATGTAATGTATAAATAGCGTTAAATCAATGTTAATGATAAGGATTGACCTGTAATGATGTAATGTATAAATAACCTGTAATGATGTAATGTATAAATAAAGACATAACATCTTATGAAATATTAGACTACTGCAAGTACCTTTTTGATGCAGAAAGATTTTAGAGCAAAATCTCTGAAATCAGGATTCACCCTCGAAATCGAAAATAACCATCAATGTACTACCAACTCTCGACAAGAAGTTACAGGTTTAAATGCTCCAAAAATGTATATTGTAATGGCATGGCGCTTATTCATCAAATTCAATTAAGTAAATTTAAAACCTTTGGTGATTTTGCTGCGGAATTCTTCCAAAGAATCGTGAATCTTTTCTTGCAGCCAAATATAAAAAGAGTCGATATTGTATTTGATAGATACGATAATATTTCGATAAAATTTATGCAATCAACTTTACGGAATAAAGGTCAAATCATTAAAAATATCATAATTTCAAGCCATCATACAAAAATTCCAACAAATTCTAAGCATTTCCTCTTGAGTACTGAAAACAAATTACAACTTGTTCGATTTCTCTGTACTTCTGCTCCTAAATATGTACAAGTAAAAGAAGACTGTGAAATTTATTTGTGGACGGTTTGATGATCCAACTAAATGTTTCAAATTACAGGGTTCTTTATTTTCTGAGGTACTTGAATAATTAAATTTGAACCACTTAGGAGCAGATTCAAGGATGTTTGTCATATCTTTTATGCAGTAAGAGTTCAATGTGCCCATATTATAATTCTCAGCTCTGATGCAGATGTTTTCATTCTGGTTATTTATTTCTGGAATAAACTAGCAAACCTAGGTTGTCTTGGTCTATGGTTCTACGATTCTTATAAGAAGAAACATTATTCAGGATGCCATTTGGCCGCTCAATCCCTTGGCGAAAATATTTGTCGTATTTTACCAGCATTATATTCTTTAAGTGGTTGCGATACAACTAGTAGATTATGCACAAAAAAAAAGTTTAAATGTTGCATCGTTGGATTTTATACAAAAAGCTCTAGCATCTTTGGGAAATTTATATCTAAGTATTGAACAATTGAAAGAGTTAGAAATGGTCTGCACCTATCTCTTTAAAAAAAAAAAAAACAATTAAGTGCTATGAGCTCCGATTCAAATTGATTTCACAAAAAATTGGATTTGATTTAAATTTAATGAAAATCATGTGCACATCTGATGCTTTGCATTTACATTTATCAAGAGCTACGGTACAAACATATTTGTGGATAAATGCCGATCAAACTCAGCTTCAGACAATTGATTTTAATTTATTTGGATACGAAGAGAGAAAAGGTAACCTACACCCACGACAAATGACAAAGCGACCATTGCCAGAGTCTTTGATTCAGCCCTGTAAATGTGCAGCGGATTGTCGAACGATGGCTTGTAATTGTAAAAAATCTAAATTAACTTGTATTTCATCGTGCAAGTGTATAAACAATAATTGTAAAAATATAAATAAGTATGTAATTATTTGGATTCTTTCATGTATGTATCTTTAAATTTGCTTTTTCTCATTAAATAATTTTTTAAGAACAATTTATGATTTTTTATTGATAATTTCTATTTTATTTTTGACAACCTATTTATACCTTTAATTACTTAAAAAACCAACTAATGACACTAATATAATCATTAAAATAGCTCAATACCTCTGGCGCCTGGACTATATCATTTAATTTGTTTTTATCGTTAAATAATTATTTTAACAATAATTTAAGATTTCTAATCAATCATTTATATTTTAATTTTATTTGACAACCTATTAATACCTTTAATTATTAAAAAAAACAACTAATGACACTAATATACTCAGCTTATTTTGTACTTACGTATATACATACGTACATACTTATTCCTTCCAACTTATATACTAAGACTTTCCGTACCATCCAAATTTGGAAGGTGGAGCTAATAAATGGTTTTGTAGGGAGCGGTTTTATTTGATTTACATTATATCAAGGACAGAAAGCCAAAAGAGCGTTAGTGACAATTTTTAACTTTACATGAGGTCAAAATCATGTTTTTTCAATCTGATTTTGTTAATATTTATTTTATTACTAAAGGATTTCCACATGTGTTTTGGATTAACAGATATGGAAATCGTTTAATTATAAAAGAAATATTGTCAAAATCAGATCGACACAACTTTATTTTGCTTTCCTGTAAATTTAGAAATAATTAATAACGCTCTTTTGGCTTTCTACCTTCGATATAATCCTAGGCAAACTTAGTTTATATTTAAAAAATAAAATTGTAGGAGAATAAGTTAATAATTGCAAAATGAATTAAGAAGCAAAACGTTTCTTTACACACAAAAATTAAGCCATATTGTAAAAAAACAGGACAAAGACTACAAAGAGAAACTAGAAATTCGGTAACAATGTTAACTAAGTATAAATTATTTTACTTTTTTATGAGAGGAAATATAACTTTATTCCAGAATGTGGGGAGGTTCGTGCAATCCCACGCATTCCATATAAAAGTAGGTACCTACATACATTAAATTATAATATAAAAGAAAAGAGAAAAAAATCATGTAAAAGAGATGAAAAAACAAGTATAGGTATCAGAATTAACATGAAGAAAAACAAATAGAAATATGATTATTTCATCACATTTTAACCAAAAATGTACATAGTTTAAATTATTTTTTCTTTGTTTGTAATGTTTTTGTTTTATAAAGCTTCTGTTCTTAAGTAAAATAAAAACATAAAATTATTTATTTTCCACAACGATTTCATTACCATCAATTGACAAATTTTCAATTTATTTTCTAAAACAATTCGGGAAACAACGAGAAAAAAAGAAAATCATATAAAATAGAAGAGAAAACCAGTATCAGTATTGAAAGAAGAGAAAAGAGAAAACAAGTATAGTTATCACTTTTAACATGAAAAAAAGAAATAGAAATATGATTATGTCAACACATTTTTACCTAAAAAGTAAATAGTTTTAAATTATTTTTTGCTTTGTTTAAATATTTTGTATTTTTTTGTATTATTTTTGTTTTATATAGCTTTAGTTCTTAAATAAATTAAAAATGTATTAAAATTATTTATTTTCCACAACGATTTCATGACCATCCATTGACATATTTTCATTTTTTTTTCTAAAACAGCTCGGCTTCAATGATTGCAATTTACATAGAATTAATAAATTAGAATAACAGTTTTGTAGAATTTTGCATATTAATTTCAGTAAAATTCTTTTTTTGTCATTCCGTCAAAACGCTGATCGCATAACCTTTCAATAAATTAATGAAATAATTTGTCTATGCCCCGCTCGTGTTTATGGTTGGCGTTGCAATCATTGACAGTCGCAATTTAGTAATCGCATCTCTTGCTATCTGGAAGATAGAATCATGAACCGTGCTGATCAGGATGTTCCTGCGGTCAAGACTGAGCCAGGGTCTGCAGCCGGGAGCGCTGATGAAGGAGCAGGCGGTGGAGCGCCCTACACGGAGATGGATATATGGCTCCCCGACATCAAGCAGGAGTGCTCGGAGTACTCCAGGAAGGCCGACCAGCGCGCCGGTGAGGAGTTGCTTCATTGTTCATTAATTCTTAGTAATGTGAAGTGCGCGCACCTGATATGACTGTTAAAGATGGATGAAAGGAAAATAGGGCATATTCGTACTTTACAGTTTGGATCCAGTTCTTCTAGAGGGCTTGTTTTATGGTAATAGTTGAGTGCCCTGACCTAAAAATACTTTTTTTTTCAATTTTAACAGGGCCTGACTAACCTTAGATTACCTAAACTAACCTAAAAATAATTTTGAATTATTTTTTTTGGGATTAGTGGATAATAAACACACTAATGTGTGTTTATTATCCACTAATCTACTAACTTTAATAAGTAAAGTCGAATGTTCTGATTTCAAAAATGACATTTGTATGCTGTGCAAAAATGATAAAAAGTTATCCCAGTTCAAAGTTTCGCAATTTAACCCATATAAATCTGACAGTTGCATGTTTTATCTATGACATAAATGACGCCTTGCCGTAGACAGCATATAAATATTGATTGAATGATGAATTTATCTATAGATTCACCTTGTGTGAAGTAGGTACTGCAAGGCAAGAAAACATTATGCTGCATTTCACACTCAGTTTTAATTGAACAAGTAATATTAAACAAGTTTTTCACGAAATATTTAGTAAATACTTTATGCAGTCAACTACAGAATAAAAGTAACGTAACATAACGTGATCTAATAATAAATTTGTAATAAAATTGAACAACCAAACCTAACCTAACTTAAAAATAAATTTGAAATTAAATTAAACAACCAAACCTAATCTAACCTAAAAATAAATTTGTAATAATATTAAACAACTGAACCTAACGTAACCTAAAAATAAATTTTCAATAAAATTAAAAACCTAACCTAACCTAACCTAAAAATAAATTTTGTAATAAAATTAAACAACCAAACCTAATCCAACCTAAAATTTAATTTGTAATAAATTTATACGGTAGCCGGCAAACATCTTGAAATTTTTCGGCGCAGTGGGGGGAAGTTTGCGCGTGTATCATTCATCAAAGAGACCCAAATTTTTGGCGTCATTCGTGTTATGGATAAAACATGAAACTGTCAGATTTATATGGGTTAAATTGCGAAACTTTGAACTGTGATAACTTATATAATAATTTTTTGTGCCGCATATAAATATCATTTTAGAAATCAGAGCACTCGACTTTACGTTTGACAAAAAAGAATCCCGGTGAAGGTGTGTTTATTATCCACTTCAGCCTTTTTTTTTCTTTTTTAACCTTCGGGTACCGGAAGATCAAACATAGAATCGGGGACCGGAGCAGGGAACAAACGGGACCCTGATGATGTATTATGCTTTGAAAATGTTCTATAAAACTTTTAATTACATTTTTTATACAATGCGAACAAGATTCTACTAAATTTGTCGTCATTATATTATATTCTATTCATATTATATTCCTTAGTATTTTGACGACTCATGACACAACCATATAACTGATAGAAGCCGTGCAAGCAGAATGAAGTAAGCATATCGTTAAGAATATTGACGATTGTCTATGGGAAAAACATAATTGTTTCTATTTTTGGCTGGTTTTCTTCACATTACATTTTATTTTCTTTGGGTGTTGTATTCGTTGGGATATTTATGAGGATTATGAGAAATACCAGCTAAATATCATTAATAATTATTGAATAGTTATAAAAATATGATTTTCGGGGTTAGCTTGTACCATGTTCCGGAACGCAAGTGTTAACAGTACCTAACCTAACCTAGAAACACATTTTAAGTGAAAATTACACGAGTTTCCTTAACGTCTATGCAACAATAATATATTTTTAAAAAAACGTTATTTCATTGTAATGTGTTTTACAATGTATATGCATTGGAATACACATTTAAAAAAATCAAACAACGAAAAATCCAACATTTCGCAACAGTTTCAAAGATTCTCTCTTTTTGATGGTTCGCGTAAAGTGAGCTCGTGTTAAATGTAGACATGCACGGTGAATATTTGAAAACTAAAAGTTTAATATATTTATTTATGGATTTGTGATTAATTTGTAGAACTCCATATTTATTTTTCGGCTTGTAAGGCCGTTAACAAACTGTTTGATAATGGCCTTACAAGCCGAAACAGCTGTAACTCTTAAAATAGTTAACCCGCAGAACTTAAAAATAATAATTTAATTTATATTTAATTTCAGTAATAATAATGTTAATTTAATTTAATTCACCTAAAATTTCATTAATAATAATTATTAAAATCTAATTTATTTTAAATTTAGGTAAAAAAAGTCTAATAACTGTAATAGTACTTAAAGCCAACTTGCTTACTATCCCTTCGTTTCTCCGCGTAGGTAGGCAGGGAGATTAACGCCACACTTATATCCTGACCCACAACTCTCGATTCATCCATATTCATAAATCCCCGCATGCAGCTCGACGATTGTTGGTGCTCCTCATGGCGTCCCATTATGAGCATCTTCCAGGATCTGGTTATGTCAACCCTTCCGCAGCCACCCTCTCTTTCTGACCTCGTCAACACTTGCGTCATTTACTCATCATCAATTCGCTCAGCATGCCAACCCACCGAAGCGACCATCACCCCACACAATTATCCATATACAAGTTGAACAGCCGTGGAGACATTGTGCAATCCTTTTTGAATATTTTTATAATATGAAACTATTGTTGGTTCTTATACACAGTATATCCACAATATGGGGATGCAATTGCCAGTACACGTTAACTGGTATAACTCTATCGTAAGCCTTTTGCAGATCTACAAAGGCATGAATATTTTTTGAATTTTCGCTAAAAACATTTCGCGTCAACACTTATAAAGAAAAGATCTGATCCTTGCATCTACTTTCACCCACAGAAGCCTCTTACACGTTTCATACCTCTTCTTTTCTTTCTTTCTTTCATAAAGTTTTCCAACTGAGCTCAATAGACTGCTGCCTTATATTTCTTTAATTTCCGTTTAATTTAAGTTCCGTTCTATTAATTTTGTTACTTACATACTTTCTTCACTCACTTCATTTTCGTCATTCATTGAATATTTCGGCATTTTTAATTTATATATTCAGATCTACAAAGGCATGAATATTTTTTGAATTTTCGCTAAAAACATTTCGCGTCAACACTTATAGAGAGAAGATCTGATCCATGCATCTACTTTCACCCACAGAATCCTCTTGCACGTCTCATACCTCTTCTTTTCTTTTCTTTCTATTATAAAGTTTTCCAACTGAGCTCAGTAGACCGCTGCACTATAATTCCGTTCTATTATTTTTGTTTCTTACATACTTTCTTCACTCACTTCATTTTCGTCATTCATTGAATATTTCGGCATTTTTAATTTATACATTCTCGCCCTCACACATTTCCTGAAAATATATCCCTCCTTTGTCTTGGATTTCGTCCTCACTCATATATAGCATTCATTTTACTGCTTTCCGCGCCATTGCAGGGTTTACCACCTCACATAAAAAAACGGTCCTTGAAATTCTTTGAACATTTTTACAGCTTATTCTCTTTTCTGCCGCTCTTTCCATTCCATCTCACCAAATTTGAGTCTTCTCTTAAGAGCCTTGTACAAATCTTTTGCTCTCGTATGTTCTTTCCCCCTTCACTGTCAAAAGTTTAAGCCATGCTTTTCTCTTTGCGTAATCAAAGCTACTTATCATATGAATGTTTTGAAATAACTGAACTATTGTTAGGGAACAAATTCTCAAAAAGATCATGAATCCCAACTGTGCGTAACCTAACTAAAATATTTTCATTGCAGATATGTTCAGAATACAAGACACTTTTTCTGAAAGTCCAACTGTGTCTTCGCCTGCCCAAGAAAAGCTGCCGACTTTAGAGACCATTTCGAAATCCAAAAAATCTTCGATAAAGTGCACGTTTACTCCCGCTGGTAAGAAGATTTTTTCATGTTCGCAGTGTGATTATTCCTGCAATCTGAAATCAAAATTAAAATTACATGTGCTTGAGCACACTGGAGAGAAATTATTTTCATGTTCGCAGTGCGATTATTCCTGCAATTGGAAATCAGACTTAAAACGACATGCACTTCAGCACACTGGAGAGAAATTATTTTCATGTTCGCAGTGCGATTATTCCTGCAATTGGAAATCAAACTTAAAACAACATGCGATGAAGCACACTGGAGAGAAATTATTTTCATGTTCGCAGTGCGATTATTCCTGCAATTGGAAATCAAACTTAAAACAACATGCGATGAAGCACACTGGAGAGAAATTATTTTCCTGTTCGCAGTGCGATTATTCCTGCAATCAGAAACAACAATTAAAAATACATGCGCTTAAGCACACTGGAGAGAAATTATTTTCATGTTGGCAGTGTGATTATTCCTGCTATCGGAAACCAGACTTAAAACGACATGCTCTTAAGCACACTGGAGAAAAATTATTTTCATGTCGGCAGTGCGATTATTCCTGTTATCGGAAATCAGACTTAAAACGACATGCGCTTAAGCACACTGGTGAGAAATTATTTACATGTTCGCAGTGCGATTATTCCTGCAATCAGAAACAACAATTAAAAATACATGCGCTTAAGCACACTGGAGAGAAATTATTTTCATGTTGGCAGTGTGATTATTCCTGCTATCGGAAACCAGACTTAAAACGACATGCTCTTGAGCACACTGGAGAAAAATTATTTTTATGTTCGCTGTGCGATTATTCCTGTAATCGGAAACAACAATTAAAAATACATGTGCTTAAGCACACTGGAGAGAAATTATTTTCATGTTGGCAATGTGATTTTGCCTGCAATCGGAAATCACACTTAAAACTACATGCTCTTAAGCACACTGGAGAGAAATTATTTTCTTGTTCGCAGTGCGATTATTCCTGCAATAGGAAATCTGTCTTAAAAGAACATGCACTGAAACATACTGGAGAGAAATTATTGTCATGATCGCAGTGCGATTATTCCTGCAATTGGAAATCAGACTTAAAAAAACATGCGCTTAAGCACAATAATGGGAAATTATTTTCATGTTCGCAGTGCGATTAAACCTACAATCGGAAACAATACTTAAAATTACATGCGCTTAAGCACACTGGAGAGAAATAATTTTCATGTTGGCAATGCGATTTTACCTGTAATTGGAAATCAAACTTAAAACTGCATGCGCTTAAGCATACTGGAGAGAAAGTATTTTGATCTTTGCAGTGCGATTATTCGTGTAATCAGAAATCAAACATAAAACTACATGCGCTTAAGCTCACTGTTATGTCACAATTATTTTCATGTTCACATTGCGATTTTTCGTGCAATCGGAAATCACAATTAAAACAATATGTGTTCAAGTGTACTGGAGAGAAATTATCTTCATATTCGCAGTGCAAGTATTTTTGCATTTATAAATCAAACTTCAAATTACTTAAGTAAAAAAAAAAACATTTTCATGGTTAAATTATTCGTGCATTCAGAAATCAAATTTTAATAAAACGTGTGCTTACTCACAAACCATACAAACTTTTGTCTTGTGTACATGATAACAAAAATATGTGTACTATTTGTGCATTCATTAAATATATTTCTATATCCATGCGTTTTCACACTTTGGAGACAAACTTTTTACTTGATAATATTGACCTCACACTCCCCATATAGTGCTTGAAGCAAGCTAGAAAAATATACACAGTTACAGGAAGTGCATGTATTTATTTATTGTGGCGCGCTTCGCTTTTACGTGTCGTCATGGCCACTTCCAGTAGTTTATTTTAAAAGGCAAGGAATATAACAAGTACTTTGCCACAATATATGGGTAACTCTCATTTGCTCATGCATAATGAACTGGTTTATGTGCATAGTGCAATCATTAATACGACTAAAAAATACACGAGCCTCCTGCACGCTGAGGAGAAACTGCTCCCACATCCACCGTGTACTCATACAGTAGGGTGGTTCTTAGTTTTCGACTTTCGAAAAATAACCGCGTCAATTTTTTTTTTCATCAAATTTGTGTTTCGTTTGTATTACTAACTATAGCCCAGGTATGAACAGGAAAATATTAAAATATAAAAAAATATAAAGTCACCAGTCATGGACAGTATAAGCGAAATTTTTTTGTGTTTGCTTTGTAATTTGTTCATTTTTCAATAAACATTCTTTGGGTTTTAGAGGTAAATAAAGTCATTTTCTCAATCAGTATTCATAGTCAGTGAATTTCAGTTTAATAGTCAGTGCAATAAAATATTATAAAAAAACAACACTCAGACTCAGACAGTGTCGGACCCCCAATTATGGAATTATCTAATTATGAACAGCCATCAATGGAAAGTAAATACGCCAGTGTAGTACCCCTCTCATGAACAGCTTGTTATGGAAATATGAATAATCAAGTAAAAGACAAAAGTATTCATTGTTAACGAAATGCTTCTTTTAAAGCTAACCAGAATGAAAAAGAAACGAAGAAAACCACTTTTTTCCTGGCCGATTGTTTGTGAATGGACAGGAATTTATAGAGAAACATGAAGATATACTAGAACAGGCTTATGGTAGATACATGAGAAAAAATAAAAATAATGAAGTTCACTTTATGGACACTCTGTCCATGATTGGGTGTACGTGCTTGAATAATATCCAGTTATGGACACCGGTAAATTTTAGGTTTAGAAAGCCAACGACATTTAGGTTATAATATAAAAGTAATATTTTACTATTGATAAATCACTAACTAATATGAATCGACGATACACCTGACACAAAATAAGATGTTAAGTGTACTTGTATCATTTTTGAAATCAGAACATTCGACTTTACGATTGACAATAAAAAATTCCCGGTAAATGTGTGTTTATATCCACTAATCCCAAAAAAAATTAATTCAAAATTACTTTTAGGTTAGTTTAGGTAATCTAAGGTTGGTCAGGTCCTGTTAAAATTGAAAAAAAAGGATTTTTAGGTCAGGCTTGTTAGGATCGGTTAGAAAAGAAAACATCAGAAGGATTTGGTTTCTTTATAAAATGCCATGATTACCAAGCATACGAATGATGATGATGAGTTTATGGAATTTTCCGATGGTGACTGAATGATTTGTAGAAAACGCACCTTTTGCAAAAACATAAAGAGTTTATTTGCACGCAAGATTTAATTGATTGTCTATAGTTTATGTCTGATCTTTTTGATTTTGATGTCAAAATATACAAAGCAAAAGACTAAACTTTCAAATCTTATAACTTTTTAAAACTCAATGCGACTCAATTATATTTTATTTTCAAAAATCAGAACACTCAACTATTACCATAAAACAAGCCCTCGAAGTACTGGATCCAAACTGTAAAGTACAAATATGCCCTATTTTCATTTCATCCATCTTTAACGGTCACATCAGGTGCGCGCACTTCACATCACTGAGAATTAATCAACAATGAAGCAACTCCTCACCGGGGCGCTGGTCGGCCTTCCTGGAGTATTCCGAGCACTCCTGCTTTATGTCGGGGAGCCATATATCCATCTTCGTGTAGGGCGCTCCACTGCCCGCTCCTTCATCGCCGCTCCCGGCTGCAGACCCTGGCTCGGACTTGACGGCAGAAACATCTTGTCATTTGACAGTCGACATCCCTCGCTGTATGATACTATTTTCCATACAGCGAGAGATGTCGACTGTCAAATGACTGCCGACGACCCTACCATAGACACGAGCTAGGCGTACAAAAAAATTCTTATTAATAATAAATTAAACAAATCATTTTTACTAATTCATACACAAATATATACAAAATATGAAAAAAATTCAATTTTTAAGATATTTTAATTTTATACTGCTAATTTTATTTTGGGAAACATACGGTACAATGTAATAAAAAATGTATATAATATCGAAAAAATATTCATTTAGTATGACCAGTGACGTTTCCTCGAAACTGGTTAAAAAACTAAAAAAAAAAATGATAAAAAATATGTGTTGAGAGTTTAATTATCATAATGCATAAAAAGGGAGGGGTGGGAAGAGGAAGGGAATTTGATTCAATTAAACAAGAAAAGAAACTGCTTGTGACTGCGATGGACCTGAGCCGGCATTATTCATTAGAGCTTCTTGAGATCTGGCATAAAAATTACTGCAGAGGTAAATTGTCAAGAATTAAAAATAATGATGGACTATCAATCCATCATTATAGCTATCAATCAACCGAAAGATCTCGATTGCTCTAGTTCGATACTTCTCCGAGACAACGCTCGTCCACACACTGCACATCGGACAGTCTTACAGGAGCTTCAACTGAAAACGTCGACACCCAGCTTATTCGCCAGACCTTGAATTTTTACATTTTACTGATTTACGTGTTTTAGGAATTTGGATACCTTTTTATAAGGGAGCGTCCATAACTCCTGTGTGTCGGTGATGTAACGTAGGTCTACCTGTCATAGAAAATATGAAATATCTACCTTTTTTACGAAAACTAAAACGACACATTTTTTGTAATCATAGAATAGACACTTTCACACCAAAATGACTAAAGTAAACTGTTAGGAATGTATGGATTTTTTAATTTAAAAATATTTATTCATTACTCTCGTATTTTCGGCCAGTGTGTAAAAGAGAGAAGAATATTGCACATCGCAGTTAAAT
>JADDOH010009274.1:0-79875 GCA_016648135.1 Agrypnia vestita | reverse complement strand
TGCCATCGTAGGAATATCGTTGAGATTCAGTATTTTACGGTTCTAAAGTACCGTAAAATAATTGTTGTGTTGAAATACTAGTTAAAATTGAGGATTCATTTATTATAGAGTAAAGAATGAAGGCATTTGGAATGAATGGAAAGCCGATCTTAGCATAATTGTGTAATAGAATTAAAAAAAGAGTCACTCAGATGGATTGGGCACGTTGAGCAAATGAATGTGAAAATAATTTAGCAAATGAATAAGGAAACAATTTTAAAAATTTTAATTTATTTATTATTAAATTTGTATTCAAGTTAAAAAACATGGCATACAGACAATTAAGTTATTATAGGAAAATTATTCCCAAATCAAAAATAAACGCTCATTTTCTTGTTACGTTTTTCTTGTTACACGCTATTTAAATCATTTAAAATTATTTTTTTATACACACACTTTTTAATTTTTACTTTATTTTATAAATATTTTTAGGTATAAGTTATTTAACTATTTTACGCGAATAATAAAAATATTTTAATCATTTTTAAAATAAATATCGCAAGATTACTTGGTAGGTATATAAGTGCTTTTCAAATAATTTGAGGTTAATTTTTTTATACATACAATTTGAATATAAATTATTAATGTAATTAATTTTATAAATAATTATTTCTACCAATTTAGTTAACTACTATCAGGTGCTTGATTAAAATATTAATTTCCTCGCGTTGTAGTTACAAATCAATTTTTAGTTCGTGGCACAAAATATATAAATTATTTGAAATTAAAGTTTTATTCACACACAATTGAAAGGAAAACATTCATGTTCCCCATTGTATCGCCATTACACAAAACAAACGCCGCCTTTTGACTCCGCTCACGACAAAATGTAATTTTCGCAACCCTTTTGTCACCGAAAGGAGTTTACGGTGTGGGGAGACATTGACAGAAGACATTTGTAAATGATATTTGCTCCCCGGGGGATGTCGAGCTATTTACTTCAATTCAGAAACAGCGCTATGTAAGGGATGACTCGACTGAAGAATTTACAAATAGCCATTGAAATGCTGGCGAGAGGGAGTCTCGGAGACCAAAACTCACCCTTATTGGATATCAAATGTTCGAGGGTGGGGGCGAGAGGGCTCATTGTTGCAAAGTGTTGTGCCACTTTGCAACTTTAAAATTCGTTCGATAATGTTTTGTTTAAGGCTGTAGGTTGTGAATAAGATTGCACAATGACGAACAGTTATTGAAGTGTAAGATATTCAATTCAGTGTTCCGAACCAAAAGTGATTGATTATTACATTACGTTCCTTTGATATTTGCGCAAAAAACTACCCAGAAAGTCAGCCTTCAGAATTTAGAAATGTGACAGACATTTAAAGATTGCCGTTTTAATTTTGCCTGTAATAATTATATTTAATATCAATTTCTTGGTAGGGAATACCCCGCTTTCAAAGAAATTATTCTCAGTTTCATTTTATAGAAGAATAATGACTTCTCGATAATATTAAGTATAATATTTTAGAGCCGAACATAAAAAAACGACTAGCAAGGTTAGCGTAGTAAGACATTTATAGCATTGTTTATACGATTTTTCAATAGTACGTATAATCTTTTTAATTATTTATTTATTTACTAATCAACGCCCAAGTGGGCTTTTACAGTACAAGAAAATTAAAAAGATTGCAACCAATACAACCAGATACCTACATGTCAAAAGTGTTTAAAAAAACTGTTGTAGTTTTCTCTCTCATTTAAAAGTTCTGACTGCGTGCCGATGATATTTAGTCATTTATCTAAGCGGTTATTTTGCGACCGGCTTTTATATAAATCGAGTTAGAAGTAGATTACTGTATGTATATAAATTTGCGGCAGTAATAAACGTGGGCGAGTGGCGAACCTTCCGTGGTTTTAATTTGATACAGAATTGATATCGCGGCCCGCCCATACACATGTTCCCGCTAGTGACAATATAAAACGCCGTAAATGAGAATTTACGGCGTAGAAGCATTCTTGTATTGGATTCTCTCAGAAGTCTGGGGCGGCGTCGTAGACCTTAAAGTCTGCGCTCCCGTCGCACGGCGGTCAGTTTTGATATCGCATTTAGACAAAATTATTTTTGCGTGTACGTAGACTTCAAACACAAAATGATTTCTCGAAATAATTACTGAGAATTTTGTTTATTTCAGAATATTGGTAATATTATCTTATATTTTTAATTTATATAAAAATACAACCCACAAAGATGACTTATTAAAATGGATGCAAAATAAGGTAGAGACATAAAAATAAAAATGTAAATATTGTTCGCAATAGATTCTGCGTATTAAGTAAATATATGTCAAAAATGCCCGCCTGTGGCATAGTTTTGAAAATTTAGTTCAATTTTGATATCAAATTTAAAATGTGTACGTAATCCAGAGTAATAAAAACTTAAAATCACGCCGTTTCCCCACACAGAAAGGGCAGAGAGGATAGAACGCTATAATCTTCTATCTTAGCATTCCACTTTTGCTTCGGCTACATTCATACATCTTCTCCAGCATGCTTTACAGGGTCATGCACAAGCATACTTTTAACAGGGTCATAACCTCCAATATTTGTAGTGTCTGAACATGCCAGGCCTTTCGTGGAAGCCCTCTATTACTGCTGTCTTCAACAATCACCTCATATGTTTTCATAACCATCTTTCCTCGCTCATATCTTCCACACGACCAAAAAATCTCAACGATCCTTTATTTTATTCTATCTACCATACTGCAGCCAGCATTAAATGATATTCTAATTTGTTCATTTCTCACTCTATCGACCAAATATTTTCCACAAAATCACCTTTAGTTACCACATTTTCAATATATTCAGTCTCTTTTCTTTCATTTTTTGTCAATTTCAGGTATTATTTTAATTAAATATATTACTCCGATAATGTAAATTTAATGTCGCCATTTTTCATAATATATAAATGAAAACTCATGTTTCAAAGTAATTACTGTAGGCACATGGTAAAAATATAGGTACATACATATTATTGTGATAAAATGTGATTTGTTTTAATCACTGTTACATACATTTAAATTGTGCCACGATATTGTATCGTTTTGTCCAGTTGACGTGAGCGCTAATCGATCGCAGTGCGCCGCGCTACGAGGCGAGTTTTAATGCTGAATAAAACAAGATAGCCTTAGTTTATTTGTTTTCCCCGGCACGTTTCTAGCTGTAGCAGTTAAGATGCAGACAGATGGCGGGGTTATATTAAAAACCGGCTTGAAATTTTCCGCGCGCAATATATTTTATCGACTGCTATAAACTGCCTCTCTCTCCGATAAAGCATCTTCTCGATCGTTAACAAGGAAACGTTTATTTTTGATACCAAACAATGTTTGTTGGCTGCTTTATTCCATCCCCCCAGTGGTTGATATTCACGAGGCAGTGCTCGCCTAAAATAAAATAAAAAAACATTTTTAATAAGCGCTTCGCCTTCAGGCTTACAAAAATAACTACCTTTGCAGTAAAATTTTTAAATGTATATTTGAATAGTTTTACTGCTTGACTTCGTTAAAAATTAAAATTAAATTTAGATTTTTTTATATAACTTGCAAGAAAAAAACGAAAAAATAAATAACACGCATATTAATTAATGAATATTATGGATGTCTCACAGAGACGAAACTGTATTTTATTATTATTATGGGAAAGTAGGTATAGAAGTAGGTATAAAATATAGTTTCGTCTCTGTGAGACATCCATAATATACATTTATTGATTAATTATGTCTCTGTGACAAGAAATCCAGTACTACCGTTCTGAAAGATTTGAACAAACTCGAAAATATTCTACTCGCATATTAGTCATTCAAAGTGAATTTCAATGCAATTTTTGTTTCCATGTATTCTTTAAAATTCTACTCAAACAGTGAAATATTTATCATAGATCTCTCAACCCCTTTTTTCTTATTGAAAAACTTTCTTGACATTTAGACGCTTAGTGAGAATTCGAAAACACCACAGTCATGATCTCGAATAAATAGTTTCGTTGACATAGAAATTCAAGACCGAATACGCTTAGCAAATATTACTCTGTCAGAGCATACTGTTCAAAGGTTTGAGCTGTTTCATATAAATATATTTAATTTACTTCGTATTTAAACGGCTTGCAAGGAAAATATAAATAATGAGTTGATTCTTGAAAGAAAAACAGGTATAAAAGCTTGTAGGTACATTAATATTATTTCGCGTGTAGATGAAATTGATTTTCAAATAAACGTATGGTCGAGATAAATTCCTGTAGGTATACTCGCATATAGTAGTTACTGTTTCAATCTGGGAGAAATTTCAAATTCACTCATAATATTTGGTCAGGCCAATAATGCTTCACGGATGTATTGATTGGTCACACTTTAATTTAATTAAATGGTTTATTATACCCTATTATTTATTAAAATAATATTTTTATATTCATAATTTTTTCACTATTTGCGTACATTCTGTATTCTAATATTTAATTTAATGAGAAAGTGTACAAATATTAATTTCTGCATTGTTTTACTTTATTTTTATTGTTTATTTATTTAATTTAATTAAATACAGACCTTACTATAAAATAACGATGTGTTTTGTTTTTTATTGGCATCATAATTAAAAGATTTTGAATAAATTAAAAGTAAAATTTACTCATGGAAATAAAATATACTTACAAAAACTGGTTACCTGTTTATTATACTACGTCTCAAACCTTTTTTCTAACCAATTTTGTAGATTCCATTCTAGGGTTAATCAAGATATATATAAATAACTTAATGTCAACCTTAGTATAGTTTACTGTAAATGCTTAGATATCTAATTTTTCATATGTTATTAGCTATTCAGTTATTCAAAAAATAGCAGCCTATATAAATTTTAAACCTTTTTTGCAGGAAATATTTGTTCAGATATTTTTTGTCGACTGACTTGTTGAATTATATATCATTTATAACATTTTATTTAACAAATCTGATTTTTATAATCTTCTTCTTCCCTGCACTGTCTCTGCTCAATACCTTGGAAGGCTATTGGGGTCGGCTCTTTATAAGAAGAGAAACCGAAGAAGATAAAACCTGAGATAATCTCAGGTTTTACCTTCTTCGGTTCTGGGTATCGCTTTTCTCTAGGCCCGATCAATCTAATTTTTCTAATATGAAATATAAGTACAAATATTTTATGAATAGTATAAAAAGTACGTGATTCAAAAAATAATATTCAGAAATTAGAAATATTCCTACCTAAAATTCTTGACATTTTGAACATTAGCAATAGGTTAGTGATATTTTTACCATACATGGTAGTAATGAAACCACTTTAGAACCAACAGACGGAACAGCATTAGGTAATGACTTTTATCCTATGTCCTGCTACCATTGAAAAGGTTTAGTGGAAGAAAATACACGACGTACAACTTGTACTAATTAACTGAAGAAGTTCGTCTGGCTCCACAAACTTTCCAAGCACCTCGATTAAAAAACAATACCAAAACAACAGAAAAAGCCATTTTAAGGAATTCCTGGGTTCTAATCCACCCTAGTTTTTACTTCCTTTCTTTTAACTCGTGGCGTCTGTTTGCTTGACGAAATAACTTTGGTTCGATTTTTAACCCTTTTCCCGTGATCCAATCGAGCTGAAACATTGCAAGCAGAATCGTGGCGACGATCAAGAAGATCAATCAAATTTTCGTTTAAAGATAATAATAATTATGGTATAATTTTGGATTTTTCAAATTTTTAATGGCTTTTCCTACAAGTTGTATGGAGATTCCGACGCATAAGGTAGACACGAAACCCGAAAACGAGAAAGGGAGTATTGTAAAAACTTCGTTTTTATGGGTTACTTTTTTTGCACAGAATCAAAGTCGTTAAAAAAAAACGTTTTTTTAATATATTATTTTAAATTTTAAACGCTTGCAATTAGCCGAGAAGCCCCACAACGGTGGAAAAATACATCACATAAGCACGTCACACGAGCTTGTTAAAATCACACGGATGAATTGTGATCTCAGCGCCATGCCCAATGGACTACGGGGACTACCAAACTTTTCGTTGAATACAATTTATTTACCCTCAAGCTACGTTTGATTGAATTTAAAAGATAAAATCTACCGATATTTCGTAACAACCTAATATTATAAAAAATATACGGTAACATATTATTAATTAAACATGTTTCTGAATGACCCTATGTATCGCAAGAAATATTTATTCCCAAATTGGTTCTCTCCTCATGTTTATGAAAATCGTTCGCTTATATAACTATTTTATTGAAGCCCGCGTCACATCACTCTTGCCAAATGATTGAAATTAGCTCAAAGCATTTTTGTTTCACGAAGAGGGGAAGAAAAATCTGGCATTAAGATTACAGGCTTTGGGTAATTCCCGTTCTCGGTAAAATTTCCCCGATTTTATGGCGCTGTAAATATTTCTGGAGAAAGTGGGAGTTTGCAGTAAATATAACTTAATTAAAGATATAAGAAGAGGCGTTTGATAAAAAATATCCCCGCGCAGAAATCATTATTCCTCGCAAAGATTTTTTTTCGGTAAAATAAATTTCGCCGGCGTAATTAATCCGTGATAAATTTAAAAGACCAGATATTTTTGACAGCGGATTTATTCATTCTCTGACTCGCACGCACTCTCGTTTATGTTTGAAATGGAACAACACGCTGAACATAAATAAATGTCTGGAACATGAACTGCGAACTTTGTGATGATACAAAATTATTAAATTCCTTAATTTATCAAGTGAAATTTAATTTTGAGTTACTTCATTGTTTGAGAACCGCATTTGATAATTTTATATAATGCAATACTCGTATTCTAACTAATATAATATAATAATAAAATACCCTGTATATTTTTAACAAAAATAACAGAATTTCACATATATCAAATAGAAGGTTTAGTTAGTGCGAAGAAGCAGAAATTGTCGAGTGGTATACTCTGGCGTCGTGATATTTATATATATATATATAAAACTGCTCGGTCTGAAATTTCTAGGTCAACTTAACTATTTTAATCATAATGAAATTAAAACATTTTTATCATCCTTACATCACATTTTTAGTGTCATATTTATTGATGTTCATACAAAAATGATTTTTCTGGAAAATCGATGATATTTTTTGCAGTCTTCGGCTATTTTTTCCTAAAAATCCTTTTCTGTGTTCTTTTGAAATATAAAAAAATATATATAGATACAAGAATCTAAATCTTGGAATTTGAAATGAAACTGGGTAGCAAAACAAGCAACAAATTATTAAGAATCAATAATACCGATATATATGCTTCTTAAAAATACTTCTGTAATATTGGTTTAAGACCTCATTTTCAGTATTAAAACATTACTATTTTAAGCTTAATATTAGATCTAAATATGAAATCCATCCGTTAGTGATGGTCAAAACGTTAACCAGTTATTCGTGGTAAAGTTATTTGAGATTTGTATTTTTTGTGTCGATTATGCATAACACCTTTATAGATAAATTTGAGATATTTGTTCTAGAAACGAGAGGCCTGTAGAGTGTTCTAGACGATTCCAATGTAGTGTTTTAGTATGTCATGGAATGTCATAGAATCATTCAGAATGCGAATCACGAATGGTCAGTCACAATTGAGCTTGAGTTGCGTGCATAATATTCGAGATTTTTCGGCCATGGATGACCGAACCTGCGTTGTATTGTTATCAGCATTCATTAGATTCACCATCTTACTAAAATATGTTGTGTCATGTATGTAATCATACGCTTATTCTATAATTAAAAAATATACATGGAATATATGAATATGATAATCCAATCTAACTTGATTAGCACCTTATCAAACTTTGCAACTGACCTAACTTAGAATCCCCCCTAACGTGGCACCTAACCTAACTGAACCCAATATAGCGGTTCGGTCGATTTGAAAGCAGCGCTACGGTCATCTTAAGATGTCGGAAACTTCGACGTCCGTTTATTTCCTATAAACGTCGCATTTTCTCCACTTCTATTACTTCTTTCTCTAGTGTCTTCGCTATTTTATTTCTCAGTCCTCGCAGCACGAAATGAGATCCAGAATTTATACTGGATGTACAGTAAATCTGACGGGGTGATTTCCAGAGAAATAATAAGTTGGTTTCTTTACGTCAAACGCTTTATCCAATCCAAAATTTTAAATAAATTGATTCTTCTTCTTCTTTCTTGGCGTTTCACCCTTATTGCCACAAAACAAGTGTGTTTCTTTGTTGGCAATGGGTGTGATGGTTGCATTTTTTCTCTCTTTTATTTTAGAGATTTAAATTGTAATCGATTCGTTTTAGGATAAACATTATTCTGTGTGGATGATTCAATTCTATTAGTAATGGAAACATGGGGAATATAATATTAGTTTATATAATTTTTATAGATTTAAGCGGTTAGCTTTTAGGAATCTTGTTAGTAATTTTAAAGCGAATTGATCATTGGAAGATAAGAGGATTGGGATGTTTATGGGGAATGGTATATTGTAATAAGAAAGATCTTGAATACAATTTGAATAACGGTCATTGATGGGGCATCCGAAAAAGGTGTGATCTAAATGTTCTTCGTCCATCCGGCATTCACACGTAGGAGAGCCCTGAATGCTGATTTTAAAAAGGTGGCTATTCATGCAACAGTGTCCTATTCGCATACGGCAGATAGAGGAAACCTCGAACGTATTCACTTTCATTTCTGAAAACCATGGCCTGGCAGGAATTTCTGGTTGTATTGCGGAATACCATTTTCCTTTTAAAGATTTTGAGGTCTCCCATTGAGACTTCCAAGTAAAATTCATTTTTTCTTTAAGTAACGGCAGTAAATCTGATATTGTAATATGATAATGAGAGGAAACGCCGGAAGTGGAAGCTTCTTTAGCTAGGCATCTGCCATTTCATTTCCTGGGAATCCACAATGGCTAGTGATCCATGCTAAAGCAATGTCTGTTTTTTTTTACTGAATGTGAAATATCAACTCTCAATTATTTAAAAGTCTTCTTGAAGAGATTTTATGCCGCGCCCTCTAATAAAGTATATACATGAACAACGATATATGAACAACATAAATAAACCATATTTTTGAAATTAATTTTTATTGAAGCATGGATACACGTGGATACAAAAAAGATACTTTTACATTAATTGTGTTTTGTATGTAGAGTGTTGTCAAAAGTGTGATTTTTTTTAAAAAAATTTGTGGTACTATGTAAAAGACTATCACTGTATCTTACTAGACCAAACTTAAGCCAACTTTATGGAAAAAGGGATAAAAAAATCAAGGACTAATAATTAGAAATGTACTAAATTCGAGATTTTATAGGAAATATGGCCTATTTATGTATAAAAAAGCTAGAATTCAGTACATTTTAAATTAGTAATCGTTGGTGACGGCATTCAAAACATGTTTAAGTATTGCTGCTTATTGATAATTGCTACCTTTGCTTTTATACCCCTCCAGCATATTTGTATACCTAAATCCCTGCGGAGTGCATTCAGTATTTTTAAATAAGCCGTACTTAATTAGAATTTCCACGAAATAAGACGAAGTAAAATATATTTATCGGTATATTCCAATCTCAGTTATTATAAATTTGTTCGTATGTTAATATAGCATAAGATAATCTTAGAAAAATATTTATTTCGATTTTTAATAAATGTATGTTTGCGTATAAATCATTCTTCAATATATTGAGTATATACGCATTGTAAGTCAACAATTTCATACATTTTTTAATGAGACAGACTACAATATTTTCATATATAAAGATCGTTTGAACATACAAATCAGCATAATAAGTGATGATAAATATTTGTTGATATTCTTTTAAAAATACCCGGGCCGTATTAAAATTGATAATTTGAGTTCCAGCGTGTGTCAAGTACCGCCACCGAGAGTTTCCTGGAAACGGTTTACAAAACACCCTAGACTATGATGAAGGAAGATGAGGAATGAAGGGAAGGAAAATGACTGCTTCTAACTTTGTTCAAAGGGAAACTTGGGCAGCAGATGGAACAAAATGCTCAGAAACTGAACTCCTCGGCAAACCACCGCAACTCTCCAATAAATTTCACTAAGCCATAATGCGTTCCCAGAAGAAAATCTCGCGAAAAGAGAAATTTGCGCTGGAAATAAAACGCAGTATTGTTTTGTAACTCTTGATTAAGTTTTTCTTAGAAAATAACTTCGAGTCTGTGTTTTTAATTCAACTGGAATGCCTTTAATTAAATAATGACATATTAATTAATATATCTATACAATGCACTAAATTCAACACAAAAATTTAAAAAACATATAAAATCACTTTAAGAATGATTTGTATATTATAATACTATAAAAACACATTTTTTTGGATTTGTATTTTAATTTTTAGAAATAATTTAACGATTGTGTTGCCATTGTCTACTGATATAACCAAAATTTATTAGAATTTTCGGTTTAATTATTACATATTAAGTGATTGATTTGGTCGATAGACCTTAAAAAGAATTTGTGTAGACCTTTAAAAGAATTAATGGAAAATTCTATTGTATGTGAAATATATTTGATAATTTAATATGTGATATATAATATGTGATATATGTTTTTTTGATAGAGATACGAAAATGTGTTATTAATATTCTACATATTTTAGAACCAAGCTAAGCGCTTATGATATTAAAAAATATTAAATATTTTTAGTTAATTAATAAATTTTAAAATTAGACTAACTTGCTGGTGTTATTGAAAAGGGCTAAAACCACGGACCACTGGATTGCACTACGCTATAAATACAGAACCAATAAGCTCGGTTGAAAATGTTGAAAGGAGATTCTAAAATCTCGAGGAACTGCACGTAATAGAAGATTTTCGAACTGTTCAGAATAACCTGGAACACATGAATTATACGAAAAAATTAAACAGAGAACGTTCTCACACGTCCGGGAAAATGAAAAGCGATCAGTGAATCCGCGTGATAGACAAAAATGGTGTACAAGTGTTACCAGAGATGAGTCGACCGTATTAGTGCGACGAATTAGTTCAAATTAAAGAAAACAGATCCATCTTATGTTTGTATCCAGTGTGTGTTTTAAAAAGTTTTAATTGCTTAGAAGTTTTTTATTTCGAGCCCCATAATGATGAACAAAATATTTGTGTAATGTTTTCGTATAAATTATTGAAATTTGATCTATTTAAATTAAATGAGTTTATTTATATATTCTGTTTCATAATTAATACGCAGTAATAACAATGAAATTAATTTTCTATTCACTAGTGAGCAGTAAATACAAGCACGAATATAATTATTGCAACCCTTGTCAATTAATCGGCCTTTTATAGTTGTTAAACATTGTTTCCCTGTTGAGACTGAAATAGTTTTAATTTATATACGTTGAATATTTATATTTCAAAACATTAAGGTAAAATTATAATATTTTAATTAACATCAAAGTACACATAATTTGTAGTAGGTACACGCACGTTCAGTAGTGATGGTAAAAACTGTAATTTTTACCGGTTACACAATAATCGTTGTTAGAATTATATCTGATTGTATCGATCTTGGTAACTGAGATTTAACTGTTGTCCAATTAATCGATGGTTGCCCACTGAATCGCGAAAAATCATTAGACAATCGTCAGTATAGTCAGATAATGGTAGGCAAAATCGCGAAAAACCTTAATACGATAATATAAGTACATATATCACCATCGCCTAAAAAATTAAAACTTCTCGGAATTCACCGACTATACAATTGATATCAACCATTCATTCGATAGTCTTAAATCAAAACATCTCCTGTCGGTACCTTATAAAGGTTTGATGTTGATTAACTTGGAAACCGTGGAAATATAAAAGATTTTAAATTCTAAAAAAACAATAATGATCAAAGCTGATGTATTATGTGATTGTTATCACATAATACATCAGCTCCTCAGGATCCTTCATTCATTAATGGTATCCGAAACGTCGGCCAGAAAGGTTGGAGAAAACTCAAACCAAAAGATAAAATAATCATTTTGAGAACAATGGAACTAGCCTGTTTACTAATATTGATAATTTATTTTTTAGCATAATGATTGATTTAATTAAAATTGTTCCGAAAACAGATGCACAAAGAATTGTGTTTGAATATTTCATGAATTTAACCAAACCCTATCGCGTATAACTCAAAGTGTTGGTTATTCGACAAGTTGGGCAAATCGCCAGCGAATAAAGGTGATAAATTTTGGAACACGAGTGCATCGTAAAGCGTACAGGTCCCCCTCTCGTTTGTCGGAAGCTCTTACTTTTTACCAAACATTTCCGCTTTTCAAAGATAAGTACTAGATAAATTTTGTATATTTAGAGATTCATAAAATTGCACCTAAAAATACATAAATATTTAATGTATTAACCAAAGGCAATTATCATCTCCTTTTTAATGGATATTTACTAGTTCTATTTTTTCCTCATTTTATTGTTTTTTCTTCTCTGTAGCTTCTACATGTGTTTGATTCTGGCAACTGGTCTATGACATTTATCATAAGTCACCCTTTTTTTCTTGTATCACTGGAGTTGTGAATATTTTGTGCCGGGGTATAAAATACAAATATTATCCGTGTCTGGTAGCTATTTTCTACTCAGATAATACCTATGTGAGATAATTCGATTTCGCTTTGTTTCATCCAAAATATTTTTTTCTTCTTGAGTGGCCTCATGGGACTCGAAAATTCAGAATATTATCCATCTCTGTACACTATCTTCGTTGTCCAGTCTACTAAGCGTTCTCCTACCTCTTACAGATGTGCCCATTTCCATCTTGGTTTTTCCCCCGATCTTTTATTTAAATATAGTCATTATCATTTGTTTTCATGTGTGGAAGTATGCTGCCTCTATAAACCACATTCATATGCTGCAAAACATATATGATTGCGTCAATGCAGTATTCTACCTCTGAGTATAACTGCCTGTGCAATTATTGGCTTCCAACAGTCATTGTGAGCAAAGAATCCGAATACGAGAAATATATATAAAATATATAATATAACTCTATTACTTTACCTTGACCAGAATGTAAATAATCTCTTCTTACTAGACATATTTATTTATTTATTAATGATACATGCACTAAATTGGGCTTTTAAATAATATGAAACATAAATATACTTCCATGCTTCTTTCTTTTATCCTAATCCTACATTCCACTCTGCTATTCTCATCTCTTATCAATATATAATTAAAGTATAAATTGTCATAATGTCACACTTTCTTAATATCTTTAATAATTCATTATTAGTGGTAAGTTTATAATTGGCATAATTTTTTTTTATCTCTTAAATGTTAATTTAAAATTGCGCGGGAAATATGAGCAAGTATATTCCATTCATAATATTTTGAGTATGTTCAAATGTTTCAGAACAGTGCTGGATTTTTGTCACAGGGACTTCATTAATCAATCAATGTATTGATTGATTAATGTCCCTGTGACAAAAATCCAGCACTGTTCTAAAAAATTTGAACATACTCAAAATATTCTGAATAAAAATATTGGTAAAAAGGAATTTAATAAAATTTGAAATAATATTTCTGGCGTATCCTTGTGTAATGCTAGTAATTCGGATGAATTTCATTACACAGATGAAGTATATTGCTATCGAAAATTACCGTAATCAACTATAGATGTCTCATTAGCGACATTAGCAACATCTGTGGGCATTTAGGGGGAATGAAAAAGCTTTGGTGCAGGCCGCGTGAAGGGTGGTTACAACTCATATGTGAAAGGTGGTGCATAATTTAAATATATATACAACTTCCAAAAATTAGTAGACATGCTATATTCTATCATGGGTGGAAAAAGCGAACGTTACATTGCATAAAGTGATCACTTAAGACAGCCGTATGATAGGTCGTTAGCCCTATGTACACCCAAAAGACTTGTATACCTACTTTTCCATTAAAATACAGTTTTGTCTCTGTGAGACATTTATAATATATATATGGTGAATTATATTAGAAATAAAGTGGTTAAAAACCAGCGATTTTGCATTAAATTGAAGTAAATATGATTAACCACAAAGTAATAGCAGATAACAATAGTATTATTAACTTTTTTTTATCACCAAAAGTCATCGGACATAAACCTTATTTAAGTAATTTTTTAATTTGCACTAACGTATGTAACTTTCGAGAATCTTCAACTTGTCTCTGGAATATTTTATTTCGCCATTCCTTATCTCGCTGGTACACTATCGAAAATTCCGCCCGTAAATACTTTTTCAATTTATTTCGTTGGTTGAATATAATGTAAACTGAATCGCCGGCCATTGTTTCACTTTTCGCTTTTATTTCTGCCTTCAACTTACCAAACAAACTAAAGTGGAAAAATAAGGCGGCCCGCTTGTATAAGAAACCAGAATTTCAGGAATGTTCTGGTATATTCCTGTTTTTCCTAGATCATTCAAGTAATTTATATTTTTTTCTTAAAATTCGTATAGTCATCGATAACGAGTTTTACTTTTTACTTCTACAGACTTGCGAGAGCATATTATCATCGATTTACTACAGGGAATAATTTATATAATAGTTAAATCTCTAAAAAAACATTACATCAACTATCTTTAATCTTCTGGAATTACAACAACAACACTGAATAGCCACTAAAGTTAACAAAACGGCCATAGGCTACACCCAAGGGTTCCGTCATCTAACTAAAGGGTCTTGAAATTTATATTCCATTTATGTTCCGTGATTTCTCACGAGCGTATGGCTAGTTATTATACATATAATGTGTTCTAATGTGTGGTTGAAATATTATTTTTATATGTCAGCTAAACAATTCAATTTTCTATCTTGTATCTAAGATTTATCATGATTGCCGAAACACGCCTTCTGTGAAGATTTCAAATCACTAAGTAAACAATACTTAAATTTATTCCGAAATTCCCGTTATTGATACGGTGTTCTGTGATTTATTCAAATAACCTGTCACTCCTCATAAATTATGAATAAAACTTTGGTATAAATCGTAAATCGGATTAATATTTTCCGATGGATGTTCCTCTCCACCGTCAAACCCTCAGTTGAACAACATTTGCGGGAAATCAATTCAAATCAACTGAATTATGAAGAGGCCAAGCGTTGTGAGATCACTTCGTATTTCATTTTGAATTAATTTAATTTGAATTTATCTAGTTTTTGTGATTGAATTTTTAATATCTTTTTAGTTTTGTTCATTCAATATTTTACTGCAAATATTGCTGAAGTTTTTAACGTTTTCAAAACAAACCTTCAATTTTGCGCTAATTTCCCGGAATACGATGATAAATATTAAACAAGTGTATCCTCCATTTGTGTAAATATTAGATTTAAGCCATTGCCACTTAATTTAAATACAAAATAAATCTATTTGAAAACAACCCCACCACGTTCATATTAACTCCTGTGTATCGGTGATGTAACGTAGGTCTACATGTCACAGAAAATATGAAATATCTACCTTATTTACGAAAATTAAAACGTCACATTTTTTTTAATCATCGAATAGACATTTTCACACCAAAATGACTAAATTTAACTGATACGAATGTATGGATTTTTTAATTAAAGTATATTTATTAATTACTCTCGTATTTTAGGCCAGTTCTGTAAAAGAGAGCAGAATATTGCACATCTCAGTTAAATTGAGCAAGAAAGAACACGACAATACCATACATTTCAGGAAGGACAGAGAAGGCGGTTGATTGGGTTTCAGTGAAAGCGAAAACAATATCGAAAGAGTATTGTAGAGTAGCGTAACAAGTGTTAGACAAAGACAGACTGCGGGCGTCTAAGGCGACCTGGCGACCGCGTCGTTGAATTCAGTTGCTAATTATACATCAGCGGAAGCGCACGCAAATTCGATATGCCATAATTTACTAAATTATTATGATAATTTACTAAAATAATACAAATATGTATGTTTACCTTACATAATTATATAAAGAGACCTTTAAAAAGTATTATCTGTATCGTATATATGTATATTTTATCACATATTAAAAACTATGCCGATTTTTAATCAGGTAATGCTGTGTTACACCACCGTTCCCGAAGGTATTTTTAGCACAGTATTTTAAGAGTTAATGTGCCCATCTCTACCATCTGAATACAAATTGATTTATGCAATAATAAAAGAACTTTACCATCAGAAAAACCGTCCTCTGAGAAAGAAGCGGGTGAGGCAGTTAGTTTTAAAGTGTGTGAAATCACGTAACACATGTACAAAATAACAATTCTGAACTCCAAACTCACATGAATGCCGATATAGAATACGAAGGAGCTTGCCAAGCCATTAATTGTTCTCATTGTATGGTTCACCTATCTATGATATCTTTAGGCATGGTTTCAGGCATTCTGATAAAAAAAAAACTAAATATACATACAAATAATTACATTTATAAACCTTTTAAGAAAAATTAACATTAATGAACCATTGGCGAAGGAAACGTAAGAGAGGATTTGGATACATTACTTGAGTAACCAATTTTATCAACCAAGATACTCATTTTAAGTACCCAGTTTGCATATTTTTTTAAACAAAAAAGGCAGTAGCGTCTTTAACCTGGTTAATTGGTACGTGTACTCGAAAGATTTAAAGATTTGTCTCCTTAATTGAAATAATATTTAGCCATTCATTTTACGGCAGATAGCTAGTGCCATCTACGCGCCACTTGCTCAGATGCGATAGTCAGGACCCAAATCAGTTACTGGTACCACTAGTATCAAATGTAGTAGCAAATGACCGATGCGGTCTCTGGAGACAGAAACTGGAAGGATCAAAATAGTAAAGGACCCAGAGACAACATTCCACCGTGACCTCTCCTGGGCTACAGCTGTGTGTCCTTGGACGTATCTAGCATCCTTCGGCAACGCCGTTTTTAAAATCGTGTAATCCTTTGCAAATTGCAAAATTTTCTATTTTATTTTTAAAGTCACTTAATAATACTCCGACCTTCAGAGAACAAAAATATTAAAATATTTTCGATCATATGTTATCTTTTCCTCCCCCGATGCGATATAGGCAATTGAGTTTTTTTAGGTGAGAATAAAATGTACACATATAAATAAGTAGCTTGTTGGTCTTATGGTTAGGACACTCGCCTCACTTCAAACCTTTTGAACCTCACTCAGACTAGCAAGTTAGTCCTATTGTCATAGCACAAGCGTTTAGCTTAGTTTGAAATTAGTAAGAATATTGATGTGACACGTATTCCGTGTTCACATCTCTATTTAAAAAAAAAAATGAGTACAATTATCTTGAATTTAACGAGGAACCGTTGAAGAAATTAAAGAAAGTTGCAACTCTCAGAAAAAAATTTCGGCAACCTAAAAAAAATGTCATTTTAACTACAAATGTAAAAATAAAAATATAGTTCTGATTGTTCTGATTTTTCTGAGAACTATTCAACATTTTGCATTTATATGAAAACTATTGAAAAGAAAAGAAAAAAATTGAAGAAATAAAAACAAGTGTGAACATAATATTTTCAAACGCGTGTTTATGGAGTTCTGTAAACTCACTTCTAAGAATATATATTTATAAGAATATAAATATTTTATTTTGCAATAACTAAAAAAATCGTATTTTCGAAGTAATCTCCGTTACAGGGGTTAAATCATCCATGCGAAATAGTAACTTCATTTCAATTCATAAAATACATTTTTTTTACGTGAGCACCACTGAGGAATAGCTTAGCTGAATGCGGAAAACTTTGTATGTACTTTTCCCCATTTATACATGGAATAAATGGGGAAAAATAAGATACAGCGCGGAAGAGAGCTCGGATGAGGGGCATACATCATCTTAAGCCCCGGTGTCCCTGGGGATCTCATCACAACTCGAAGGAAACGTCAGAGAGGTTTGTTTTTTAGACTTCAGAGGGACTATGAACTTCATATTTGACTTATGGGGGAATCCCGCCAATACCTGTCTATATCTTCATGATTTCCCGTTATTTATGTTGCAAGTTTTTCTTTTGCCGAACTTTTCCCGCATTGAAGAGGACACCTTAAGATGTGATATCTTTTATTGACATGAGTAGGAGAAAAATAAATTAAAATACGTAGAAAGGAGTAATCCGACCTATAGACATATAGACGTTATATTATGGATGCAAAAAATATATTTATTGCTGTTGCCTTACTGTTCTTATTTTATTTTACTTGTATTTTTTGTTATTATTATGTTACTTTATGCTCATTTGATGATTCTATAATATGTATGCTGTTTTCTTGCAACCTTTATATTTTACATTGTCCTATTTATTTTTGTTTCTTATTGCACTTTTTTAATGTATTTTATTATGTTTCTTTAAGTACAATGATATATTTCTATGTATTTTTCTTCTTTTTAATAAAGACGCATCTTTATGCAGGAACAGCGAATGGCTTTGTTCTAGCGGCCGTGCTGATTCGCAATGGTTTATATGACCGACACGACGTGATGCAGCACAGTCCTGTTAGTTAGCTGAAAAAAATGTCAACCTGGAGACGATTGGATAGGACCGATGTGGAAGCTTTTGCAATTAGAACGGTCCTAGGTAAGCAGTGGGTACCATTGACTTCTCTTATTGTTGTCACATTCGAGACACTTTATCTCGAAAGTGACAATTATATATCGCATATATACACCATCGTGCATTGCTACATAACACACTCTTGGAGTGCCGTAACTAAAAAATCTACTCTCACAATATTTAAGGTGTTTTTTGGTTTTTATAATACCTCGGTATTTACGTTTTCCGCGATCGCTTAGTCACGGGCTTGCGAAATATTTCGGTGCAAATTCACTTTCTTATTGTAGTGTCGACTTTGTTATTCATTTTCACGGTAAACATGCACTTTTTATGTAGCGATAAACCCGAAGAAATAACGACCCCTCTCGTCTGAATAGGTTACACGCCATTACTCTACAAACGAGATCGTAAAAGAATCACACAATTTACAAGGACGACAAATTTGCGCGTGCCGTGCCACCGTCAAAGGCGAAAATTGGCATCCTCTCATTATATCTGCTTTTTCCCGCTTTTATATTTGTCCTTTGAGGAGAAAAGTGGAATAATGAGGAGGGCCGGGGGGAACGCGGGTCCAAAAACCTCGGGAAGGTCCTCGCGGAGTTGCGAGGACTTAATGACAGGCGCAGCCTCCCGAAGGCTCGTTATCAGTATCACTTTGTTTGTGGTGGGCCAATAAACTTCTTCCCCGACTGATTGTTGATTCAGACCAAACACTTTTTTCCCCTTCCCTTCGAAAGATCCTCTTTCGCTTTTCTTTCTGTTTTTTTGCGCCACCCGTGATTTTTCTTTCAGATACATTACACAAATGTTTACTCAATTTATAAGTCTTTTATACCGTACTGGAAATATTATTGTGAAGCGGCGAGGTAATATTTTATTTTTGTCATTAATTCACAAACCATGGGAAATATTAAAGAAAACAGTAAACACCTTGTCCACGTTGGTGGACTGATCGTGTTATGATAAATCGATGTGTTTTGATATCATTTTTACCGAAACATGTGTAAACAAGCTTGTCTATTATATTATTTTGTTTTTGTTCACTACTGTGTTGTTACTTATTGTGATTGGTAAGATTAATGTTGTTGTCATGATTGATAATACAAAGTAGTTTTTTTAATGTTTATCAATTAACAATTTGATTAATTTTACCATAGGGTCTTTTTTTATTTGAAAATAAGGGCCATTGTAAATAAAGGATTTTTTTTTAAAAATGTTATCTTTAAAGAGTGTTTGTTTAAAAAAATAGTACGTGTTTTAAAAACATCCTTCAATTGACCTTTTATTTTAAATCTTAAATATTGAATTTAAAAATTCATCCTTGCAACGTAACCCACGATTTAAGTATGCCGAGATTTGTTTTTAGATATTTACTAATTATACAGAATATTTTGAGTATGTTAAAATTATTCAAGAACACAATACTGGATTTTATCCCCGGGGGGACATCGTAAATCAAAATGTTTTATAGATATCTCATAAATGAAATCTATTTTTTCACATGGGAATCTAGGTCTGGAAATCTTTTAGGGCATTCATAGGGCTTGCGTTATGAAATACTGCTGGCTTGAGTGATCACTTTAAACCGTGTAACGTTCACAATTCCACCCATGGTACACTACAACATCTATTAAATTAAATTTTTTTTTTTTTATTACATTTACATTACAAACATTATGTTTAATTCGTTAATGTTAAAAACAAGTGAGATAGTATATAAAAAAAATATCAAACATATATAAATTCATTAATATCAAATTTTTGGGAGTCGTATATATCTTTAACTTGTACAACTTTTTTTTACGAGTTGTATCTTTACTACCGCCCCCTACAGTCGAAAACGTTGTCATTCCCATAATCCAACACAGATGTCGCTATTGATAAAAATGTATCTATATGTTGATTTTAGTTTTAAAGCAATATTCTCAAAAAACAGCTTCTTTTCTATCTATAATATATACTTCACTAATTACGCAGACCGTAAAAAAAGGGTTTTGTGTAATTGTGTAATCTCCAAAATGTTCATTAAATACTTATTATATTTTATCGAAAATTACACTACGACTATCTTTCAGAATCGATAACGACCTAGTGACAGTCTGTTTTTTAAGAAATTAATTTTAAAAAATATATATGTTTTCTTTTTTCAATAAATTATTTAATGGGTCATTTAGTTTCATTACCCTTTATCTGCATATTATTTTGAAAGCAACTGTGAGAGCCATGTTATAGAGAATATAAAGGGATGTATTTCCCATAACACTTTTAATTTAAACCCTTTTCCATTAATGAGGAGCTATTCCATTTTATTTGCGTTCAATTTCAAAAGCTTCCATCCACACTTGAACCAATCAAAGCGCACAGGCCTATCGCATTCCATAATGGTGGCCGCGGTGAAAAAACTAAATATTAAAAATGCTTTAATTTCTTATCACGATTGAAATTAATATTATATAATATGAGTCTGATTGATATATTTTTTAAATATTTTTCATAAAATATATTTTCTGGATATTGCCGCCTTTGTTTTTATACCCCACTTGCTTTTATATTGTATAAAATAAATATCATAAAATAACGCCGCGCAACATGTCTCAAATACACGTAGCATATCACTTGGACTGGAATGGAATATAATATATTTAAAAATATATTGATTGTATTATTTTATAATTATGTCTGTCCGTCTGTCCGTCTGTCCGCCTAACCGCCTGTCCGTCTGTCCGTCTGTCCGTCTGTCCGTCTGTCCGTCTGTCCGTCTGTCCGTCTGTCCGTCTGTCCGTCTGTCCGTCTGTCCGTCTGTCCGTCTGTCCGTCTGTCCGTCTGTCCGTTCGTTCCTAGAATCATCCCTCTGGGAACAAAATCCAGTAACTGTGTTCTTAGAACATACTTTCATATAAAAATATTGTATAAAAAATGTATACTGGTGCATGATAGGATATTTAAATATCGATTTTCAAGCGTATTCTAATAGACATGTTTAACAATTCGAAATTATATCATATATACGTTAAAAGGAATATTGCTAAAACGACTCCACTTTTATGGAGGTATCATTACTAATAACGAAAGCTGTGTATACTAACTTGTTCAAATCAACAGATGTCTCCAGCAGAGATAATAGTAATATATGAAAGGTTCTTGATTCGAACATACATATATACAGAACTTTCAAAATTTGATAATGTGTTCTTACGATGGAATTGGTGAACGTTGCATTGTGTAGAATGGTTCCTGAGCCATCGTATAAGAGACTTCCATCCACTTTTCTTATATTCAGTGTTATTTGGAAAACATAAATAACCTCCTAGAACCACATTCCTGTTTTATAATTAAAACAGGAATGTGGTTCTAGGAGGTTTTTATATTTATTTTTTTATTTATTTAATTAATAATATTTTTTTCTACAATCATACATAAATGTTTACAAATCGATATTTTTTGTGTGTGTATACCTCACCAAAAAGAATTATATTCTTGTGTGTGGTGAGGATATAATTAAACAGGAAATGTTTTAAAATTAAACAAAAAATGTTTCAAAAATTTTCAAGCATCTATGACCTAATTCATAGTTATGGAGATGTACAATAACTAAGTTTGTATTTTTTTTCAATATTTCTGACTTATTTTTTGTAAAACGTTGGACTATTACTACTATAACTTATATCGAATATGATAAATTCATTTCCCTTAATACAAGGCAAATAAAATAGTAAACACCTTCCAATTCCAATTGGAAAACATTCCAACTAGAATTTCTAAACTTGTATTGAAACGAATGAATTTTTCATAAACGATCGAAGTTACCGTAGTGATATTTCAACGTTTTGTAAAACATAAGTCAGAAATATTGACAAAAAATGCAAACTTTGATATTGCATAACTCCATAACTGAATGAACATTTTCCACTCATAATTAAAGCAGAAATATAGTCCTGCGAGGTTATTAATGTTTTTCAAATGTTTATTTGGAAAAATTAAGCATTGGACCAAAAAAATCGTGTTTGATTATATTGATGTACATTATTATTTTTTTTATATGAGAACCGTCAGATATTTTTTTCTGTCGGCTACCTTCACCTGCTTTCTTATCTATTGTGACGGAGATATTTTTAAAAGATACTACAAAAAAGCCATCAAGGAAAATGCGAACCCTAAACAATGCCTTCTTAGGCTCTTATTCGGAGATCTTCGCCGAAAAAGCTCCACCTAACTACGTTCTCCGAGTTTTTTGTCACAATTCGGATAGCCTTTTGCCTCTCGCAAAATTACATTCAGAATGTTGTTTCCAATTTTTTGTGCCCATTTTCTTCTGTGTCATAATATTTCGAATGGAGATATATGAGAAAAGATGAATTACTTTAAGACAACTACAAATTATTAAGTATTACGTGTTTAAGTGATGAAATGCATGTTTTAGCTCACGATTGTTTCTCGTTGACCTTAGTGACCGAATGCGCTTGTGTGGAAAATCTTTAGTCGATAGAGTGAGGAATGAAAAAATTAGAAGTGAAAGTAATGCTGGCTGTAATGTGGTAGAAAGAGCAATGAAAGAAGTGCTGAGATGATTTGGTTATGTAGAACATAAATATGAGCGAGGAAAGAACGGTTAAGAAAATATATGGGGCGAGTATTGAAGGCAACAGGAATGGAGGGCGTCCGTGAAAGATCTGGCATAATCAGATACTCCAAATATTAGAGGATGGCCCTGATAAAATCCTCAATAACCGTAGAGCTTGCAGATGAGATGTATGAATGAAGCCAAAGCAAAATTGGTGTGCCAAGATAGAAGAATATGGCATTCTATCCTCTCTGACTATTCCTGCGTGATGGTTAGTTAATTAGATAATTAAAATATTGATTTTATTATTTGTATTTATCTACTTATATTATTTGATTTATTACACCTGCATGTTTCGGAAAAACCTTTCCATCGTCATGTGTTATTTAGATATGTCAAAATATCAAAAGGAATAATGTCTTTAGTTTGTTGTTTTTCTAAATTATTTGAAAAATTATTTAAAAATATTATTGTTGAAGTTCGGGTTTTCATTCAATGATACACCGTCTTGTCAATGTTCCTCTGTCTCACTCTAATTTTCAAATTGAATTAAATACAATAAAACAAATCGCATTTAATAATGGATACAATACAGAATTAATTGATCAAATTTTAAAAAAATACATTAAAGAAAAATATAATTAACCAATTTTTATACAATTCACAGATAAATATAAATAATAATAACGATTATTGGCGAAGAATTTTATAATATATTCATACATTTTCGAATCAAATTTCAAAATATCTACTAAATATAAGTTCTCTTTAGTAAGGAATTTAATTGTGCTAGAAAAAATTATTTTACTGAAGTATAAATGTGTCTTAGACTGTTCGATTTTGAACATCCAAATTCGAAGGGAAACATAATTTTGCTCTGATCCACTCCCTTCTAAAGTACTAGTTAAATTTATGTCTGTGCAGTTTACTCTGTGGGTACAAAACAAATAGAAATTGAATTAATCATAAATAAGTATCTTAGTAAATATCAAAGAACTTTAAAAAAGAATTCAAATATATTTTAATTCACACAAACATATGGGATTCCTATTAAAGAATCAATTATAATAAATATCAGTTTTTAAAATTTTACCTTAAAACGCAAAGATATAACGCAAAAAATCGTTTTTTAACCAGTGAAAAGTATATATTTATAATAAAAATTGTTTTTATCTTAAAAGTACATATAATGTCTAAATATAATTAAATAACTCATACGCGCGTTATTATCAACGTGTGAAACAATATACAGAACGAAATAAACTTAACTAACTGCTAACCTCTAGGTAGAAGCAATTTTACGTAACGCTTTATCGAGGCGGCATCAAAAGTATATTCCAGTACTCCGGAGCTACGTTAAAAGGATTATTTTGTAACAGTACACTTTAAATGTGTATTATGTCAGTGTTTATATCTTTTTGTGCCATGTCGCTGTATTGCTTCCGCTCCAAGATACAATTTCGGTCCATTTGGACAGAACTCTACGCCAACGCGAAAGTAATGCTACTGAACGAGCAAATTTTCTCTGCAAAATGAAAACGTCAAATTTACTTGTTGAACTCATAATCTTGTTCAAGTTTAAACAGAGATTTGTTCGTTGGCAAACGCGTAATATAAGTTTTTCATACGGATTTATGGCCTTAGCTGTACTGAGACGGATTATCGAGTTTTACAGTAAAAATCATTGTTTAGACTAGTACTTCTATTACTTGATAAATCTATATGGTGTTTAAAACGCTACCCAACACAATTGAACTACAAAATTAAAAGTTGTTGTATTCGATTTATTTGAGGTGAAACCTCCTAAGTCAGTGATGGGAAACCTTTTGGGCTCGTTGTGTCAAATTTAGGGAAAATACCTACATAACCGAACTGTGTTAGCGTGTTACGATTAGAGTTGTCAACGGCTAACTGGTTTACTCCCGTTTAGTTCATTTCAAAGAAGCAACAAATATAATAGCCGATTTTGCACAAATTGAGATTTATTTATTTATTTAATGTTCACGTAAGACCAACAGCACAACAAAAAAGCATTAAAATGAATATAATATATATGGATCAATTATAGATCTCCGCCTTTAGAAATATGTTAATAATGATAAATATGTTATGAAATAAACTTCAGCATGTTAAGATTAATATAACAAGAAAGAATAAAAAAATTAAAACAAAAGAAAAAGAGACTTAATTAGTTATCAGAAAAACTTAGGCATGGTAAAAATAATACAACAAGAAAGAATAAAAAATTTAAACCAAAGAAAAAGATACTTAATAAGTAAACAGAAAAACTAATTAACTAATTAAGAATTATACAACAAAAAAATAAATAAACAAAAGAAATTAGACTTAATTAGTATGCGGAAAAACTTAAGCATATTAAGAATAATACAACAAGAAGGAAAGAAAAAATTTAAATAAAAGAAAAAGAGACTTATTCAGTAAGTAAAAAAAATCTGCACTCAAAATTTTCTTAATCTTGTGTGGCTGTACTCAAACAAATCAATATCCAATAATTAATTTTCATTAAACCGAAATATCTCAAAAACCTAAATATTAAAAAAAATCTATATCAGAGCAATTAACCAAAAACGCATAAAGTCAGTTTTTATTTTATTAAGAACAAATAAAGAAATTATTTCATTTTATTTAATAACTATTTTCAAATTATATTAATTTTGAAAACGGAAAGACATCCACCAGTGGATATGAACGTTACGAATGGACAATCGAAAATTATTGGGGATTGTTTCAAGACTGTACCACCCTTTTTTCTGCATTCCAAAAAACGACAACAACCCACGCGTCTCTCCGCCCCTACCTTTTACCATTTCTGAGCAGGTCAACACAAATCCGTATTTAGGTTAGTGATGATCATTTTTCATCACATAGTAATTGCCATGTCAATTGACAATAGTAATTCAAGACTCTCTCAAACTTTCTCTAGTATCTGACTAACTAACCATCACGCCGTTTCCCCGCAGGTTTAGGCAATGAGGATAGAACGCAATCTTCTCACGCATGCTTTATATTACTTGAAGCATTTAACAGGGTTATCCTCCATCACTTACAGTAGCTGATCATGCCAGGTCTTTCGCGGCTGCCCTCTATTCCTGTTGCCTTCAATATTTGCCCCACATATTTTCTTATCCATCTTTTTCTCGCTTATATGTTCTACATGACTAAACCATCTTAACACTTTTTCTTTAATCTGTCTACCAAACCATAGCCAGCATTACATTCACTTCTAATTTATTCATTCCTGTTGTAAGATAAATCAAAAATGATATAATATAATAATAACTGAATTGAAGTTTCAAAAAATTTCAGCATCTATTTAATATTTGGAAGTAGCTTACAAATTACTGGATACATCGAAATACGTAATAATTCAATGATAAAAACCAAAGTCTTTTTTTTTCTAAATTATCTACCATTAAAAGTGTATTGTTATTGTTATTAACTTATTGTTATAAAATAATTCACTATGTTTACATATATATGGACTTTTTATAATAGAAATATTAAATTATTGATTTTGTATAAGCTAAATATTTTAGACACCATACTCTCCATGGGTTGGGTTTAGGGCTGCGGGGCGCGGGGATGCGCAGGGGAAATCGCAAGGGGGTAGAGATGGGGATTTTATAGATGCTTATGAATAATTTACAGTACCAATTTACCAGGCCGGATATCCCGGCGTTGTGTTAGGTAATTTAGTACACTTCAGTTTTGACGCGATAAACATTGTTAGTGTCAATCATTTGGATAGAATGGTTATTAGTTGGATTTTCATTACTGTAAAAAATATATTATTCGGACATTCCTTATTGTTTGAAACTTACGTCAGGCTAGTTGAAAACAAGAAAACTAACATATGTTGTCATCTTAATAAATACATAATAATAATAGTTATTAGCTGATTTTTATAACTGTTAAACATATATTATCCGGACAATCCACTTGGTTTTCAACATACGTCATTCTAGTTGAAAACAAAAAAAACATAAATATGTTGTCATCTTAATTAATAGATTATAATAATATTGTTATTAGATGGGGTTTTATAACTGTTAAAAATTTATTATACAATTTATTATTATACAATACAACAAAAATTTATTATTTATCCACTTGGTTAGCAATATTCCAGTTGAAAACAAATCAACCATCAAGAATCAAACATCTTTAAAATCTTTAGACAAAATGTTCACCCATAACAGTCCGCAGTATAAAATAAAATAAATATATATTCTTCCTATTAATGGTGAAGTTTTTAATTTTTGTGTCCATAATATAAATTATGTCTGTGAGGGATATTATATTTCATATAACAAAAGGTTATGAAAGTTCAATAAAATAAAAGACAAATCTATTATTTTGTCATGTGGTATGTTTATAGCTGCTTTAAAAGTCTATTAAAATGTAATTACACCATGAGCATATTAACTACATTTCAAAATGAAGACTACAACACACACACGTTCACCAGTTTGAAGACTACAAAGTGTACACTACAATTGTAGTAAAAACTACTTGAAGTGAAGTAATTGTAGTACTACGAAATGAAGTGAAGTAAATGAAGTGAAGTAATTGAAGTGAAGTAATGAAGTAAATGTAATATTAATGAAGTGAAGTAATGAAGTAATTGTAATATTAATGAAGTGAAGTAATGAAATGAAGTAATTGTACTACAAAATTGTAGTACTAGTGAAGTAAATATTTTTTTCCCAAATAAAAATTTGGCGAGCTAAAGAAAAAAAACCCCAACGAGAAAAATATTTAAGATAAATGACGATATTTCTCCGAAGTAACATTTGGCGACACTAAAAAAAAAAAACGGTCGCCAGCCAGATTTCTTCATTCGATTCCAAAAAATTTTCAAACCATGGGGGGAGGGGGGGTGTTGTTGCAGTTTCCAGAGATTTCTTCATTTAGCTACATCAACTTCCCAAAAATTTCTTCATTCGGTCCCAAAATTTTTTAAACCATGGGGGGGGGGTTTTACAGTTTCCAGAGATTTCTTCACATAAACTTCCCAAAAATTTCACGTAAAAAATTCACTATTTTAAGTATATGCTTTCGGTAACTTTGAAGTGTATGTACTTTGTAGTGTTCGCTTTGAAATGAAGTGTACTATTTGAAGTTTATACTTTCAATAACTTTGGTGTTTGTAGTTTGTAGTGTGCACTACACTTCAAAACGTGCGAAGTGTGCACTTCAATATAATGTAGTACTACATTGTAGTAGTGAGTACAGAGCGGACCCATCACTAATTTAGATACATTATGGATTGATGTAGAAAACTTTCTTAGGAAAATAGAGTTCAATTTACATATTTTAATGGGTACATCACGGATAATGAATCAATATTTCGGAATCAGGGCTAAAAAATGCCTATAAACAATAGTCGAAAATTTCAGAAATAAAATATAAGATGTTTATATTTAAGTAGATATTATTTCTATAATAACAATATTTCAAATTTCATAAAAAACAATTTGATTGCAAAACATTTTTACCCTTATGAATAATATGGTCGAAGCATTAATTTAGTATTTAATAAAAATTATGAAAAATAATCTCGAATATTGCGTGAATTTTAATATTGATTGTTTTTCATTTAATGTTTCTATTTTTCATTTTGATTTTGCAAAACAATTCGGGATATCTTTAATTCTGTAAATTAGGGTGGGATTCCTGAAATCAGGATCTCAGAGTTTGGGATTCCAGAATGCGAAATCCCGGGATTCAGAATTACCTTGTCATGGGGATGTCATCACGTCGATTGCCAAACTTAATTTTTTATAAGAAAGAGATACATTTTATTTGACTCAATATTGAACAAGAATTATTTCAAATAAATTTATTAATGGCAACATCAAAAATTTTTAATTTTCATTCGATTAAGCATTTAGAAGCTGCGCCGATTCTGTAAGAACATCAGAAAAGTTGGTTTCTTATTTTGTATTTCAAATGAAATTATTTAAATATCGGTCTATTTGAGTGACGCAAGATTTTTTTTTCATACTTGGTAAAGTGTGTAATCTTACAAAGAAAGAAAAAAGAAAAAATAATTCGAACAAACTTAAAGTTTTCGTCGCATATTTTATTCCTCACTGAAAATGATAATATCGCTTTATAATGAAAAGCAAACTTTTTTTGGATAGTAGCGGATCGAAAGTGATGATTTTTTGTTTTGAAGGTAACTTTGTAGAACTCTATTTACACATATAAATAACATACATTTTTTTATTTCTACTTATTGAATATTTGTAAAACATGTTGCGACTTATTTATCTGAAGGTATTATCGATTGACAATGCCCTAAAAAGGCAAAACGAATCTCACAAAAATTAAACAAATATCTAGAACTAAAAAACGAGTATGTTATTATTTTCATATGAGGTGATATGACAAATAAATGATAGAGGTGTGAACAATGTTGTTTGATTAGTAGTTGAAGTAAATATTGATAAAAAAGCAAAGATTTTGCGAAAAATGCACTTATCGGAACGCCAGTTTTCTATAAATCCACTATGTCAAAAAGAAAAGTTGATTTTGTATTATATTTGGTTTTACCGTAAAACATCTTGTTTGCCAAACAAACTATCACAAATCGACTTATTTTTTCAATACTGAATCAACATCATCATCCTTTCTGTGTTTTGCTACAGTGGGGGCCAAAAATGTATACACACTTAAACAGTTATTATTTTTTAACTTTTACAAATTTAGCATAATTCATAGAATTAAAACAGGGTCACTCAGGTGGTTTGCCATATTCAAAAGTGGTCGTTCATGGTAACTACTTCGAATACTTGTTGAAAATGTAAATAACAAAAATATATTTAATTTAACGCTTGGCATGTGTATGATGTAAATTTAATATCACAACATTAATACAGTTTCTTTTGTTGAAATATGTATTCATTTTTTTGTTGGCTCTGTACATCGGTAAAGATTGATTTGCATTTTTCAGTTACAATAATTTTCCGAGACCCACGCTATTTAAATAAACATACTTCTAATTATAATACATTTTCACTAATGCATCGGATGCAAATAGCGTGTTGAAATTGCTGGTTGAAATAATATTCAAATGCATTTTCTATAAATGTAGGTAATTAGTGGCATGAATTTTAATATTGATTGATTTGCATTTTATGTTTCTATTTTTCATTGCTAAGTGCTTTATTGTACGTTGGGTCAAATTATATAAAGCATTATTTATATTTTTATTATGTAATGCATTAATCTTGTGGTCAAGCATTTTAAAAAATTGCTAGTAATGTTGGTGTATAACCACTTACGGAAATTTTTAGTCTACTGGTTTTGAGACGTAACCGTCTCTTCGTCAGAACGACATAACGTAATATTTATAGGATTTACTTTTTCCCATCAAGATTTGGATGTGACGCCGGGATTTTAAATTAACAAGGGAAGATTCCTCGGGATACAACAAATTCAAGCCACGGATTGATCCTTCGTTGAAAGAAAAATGAGGATTTGTCTTATGATAGGTGAAATCCAAAGCACGAGGAGAGTCTAGGGGGAGGAGGAGGGGGGGGGGCGTTAGCGACGGACACCGTATCTTTACATATTAACTTCGATGTATATCTTATTAAAAATATCAATAGAATCACGGTTTGCATTTATCAAATACCGTGCAACTTAACGGTCAATCTAGAAGCTTATGTAGGTAATTGAATCAAAATTGTTTTTATGCATTATTCCCACTTTAATTTTGAATAGGAGCTGTCCATGAAGAAGGTTTGTAGATTTACTGTTTGATTGATTTGATATTTATGTCCTTTTTACCATGTTATCAATGTTTCCCGTTTCAATTAAATATTTAGGTCAATAATTTATTAAAATACCATTCCCGCCACATAAGTCGAGATCCCGCTAAATTGATAGGTCGACTTCGTAAGTTGTAAATTGAATTTATTTTCCGTTTATACTCTATAAAAGAATTTAATTTATTTATGTAAAACAACGCTTACGGGGAACGAAAAACACTAGACATCATGGGCCAAAACGTATGAAAGATTATATGTAGTTAGAATTCTGATTATTTAATTAACACGGCTATATAGGTTAAAGGAAAATTTATTTTAAAAGTAACTTCATTTTTTGAGAGCAACACATTTTTCTCAAAATGGCGGGGTCGTCACGTATAAAACGAATAAATATAGTTGTTATATATATATATATATATATATATATATATATATATATCTATATATAATATATATATATATATATATATTCAAATAAATATAGTTGATATATATTATTACGTATCACTTTTGTAGAATCGGTAAATAGGTATTGTTATAGATTCTTCGCGCGTTATGGTCTAAAAAAAATGTTAGCACATGTTTATACAAGCAATAATTGCGTCCGATTCATAGTAGAGGGAGAGTTAAATTCACAGATATTGAGATATTAGGATTTCTATAGATTTTAGATTTTGTACACTTTATTATTAGTCTATATATTATTAGAGAGGATAGAAACTCAGGTATTTCTATAGTACAAAATATGAATAGACAAAGTCCACTATGTCTATAATAATATGCATAAAGATAAAAACAGAACATGTAGATATGCAACTTAGGAGCCAGATTAATTAAAAAGAATACAGAATTGCACCTTAGAGACAGTTATTATAGGGAGTATGTCGTATGTCATATTGACGAGTTCGTTATTTTATTTTAATTTTTCCCTGAAGGGAGTGAATTATTCTAATGACTGTCTCTAAAGTATAATTCTGTATTAAAACAATACAAATAAAATTTTAAATAATTTTCAAAGAGTTGTGTATTTGAGAAGCATTTGTTTTCACTGTGGATAAATTTCTTTGTGGAATTTGAGCCCTGCGTTACGCTATCGTAGCTACTTTATTGAAATTACGAGTTCGGTGTACGAGTCCCGAGCAGAAATATATCGTGATCATGAGCTGGTTGCGTAATACGATATAGTAATCAATTTAGTATCCCAGTACGCGAGGGTTGGGGGTTGCTTACCTCAGCTAGGTATATGAAAATTATGTAAGGGCTAATTTATTGAATTACACAACAAATTAGGAGGTTAATTGCTATTGTGCTGCCATCATACTCTGGGCACCGCTCGGAGGTGCTGCTCGGCACGTACCGTTAATAGAATTAGGTAGGTACTACCCAATTATGCTAAGATACATAAACAAGCCCTCAAACAAATGATAACACCTCCATTTTATCGTTCAGGGAGATATGAATACGTAAAATTTGTAATAGAATCTAGGGAATAATTATTAGAAACCTACCGTTAAAGGAATCTGTACTGACGTGTATTTTATCTTAATGCGTAGTATATGAAATAACCTTTATATTAAAGAAATCAAGATGTATATTATAGATATCCCTATATATATTATCAATTTCCCTAGAATCTATAAAATATACATCATATTGATAACTAGATTTTGAAGACATTTACCACCTCAGTTTTTCTTTAATATACGTGCATAAATGAATATTTAATTTTTAGGTGTGGAATTGCTGAGTTTGCAACCAAATTGTGGACGTTACTTCTTTTGCTATAACATAAATGCTGTCTTTGCTGGGATGTTTAAATGTCTTGGTATGTCAATGTTTAAAATCAACATCAATTCTCGCTTTTGTATGAAGCGGCCATTTTGTTACATGACATATCCTTGGGGGTTAATTGGTTGAAGTTGTATAATGCTGCTTTTGCTTTTTACGATACGAAGATATTGATGTATTTGATTTTAATAATGATTTTGAAAGAGAGAGAATTATATTTTGTATAAAATTTTAGCTGTATTGCTTTTTAAATTTTCAGTACATCATAAATTAGTAATCCTCGGTGAATGCATTCAAAATATTCTTTAATTTTTTTGAATATTACTGCCTATGCTTTTATGCCCCTCAGATATGCTATAATACAGTTATATGTCACCATTTCATTACTTACATTATATTATAAACACATCTCTTATACTTATTTTATTACAATAAAAAAAAAAAGTATTATCAGTTATATAAGGAGATAAAAATATCAAAGAATTTCTTAATGAAAGATAAGACAAAATTTTATTAAAAATGATGATGAAATAATAGTTCTTTCCGTTAAATTCTGAAATAATGTCTGCATTAAATCGTTAAATATGCATATCAATATTTTGTATTTAGTAATCTATGCAGTCTGGGTGTTAAATAAAATATTATGACTCACCTTTGGGTGGGTTGACCCTAACGGCGCTCCTGTAGAGGCTTTCTTCATCCCGCCAGTCCCGGTTCCGCACCAGGGTGCGCGCGCTGAGCGCCAGCAGCAGGGCGCCCAGCGCGGCCACCCGAGCCTTACTACCTAACTTAGCCCCTAGCTTAGCACCACCGATACCTAATAGTAAACTAAACCCCACACTGGGCAAATACAACACCCTCTCCGCGACCACAAAGCCCACGTAAAAAAATAAATTCGTAGCCGGCAAGAAGGGCAGTGTTAAAAAGGAGGCTGCCAGAAGCAAAGCGGAATGCGAACTTTTTCTTATGTACATTCTGGGCTTTTCCACTTGGGGCACCACGCTGGCTACGGACACGTACGGCTGGCAAGTGCACGTGGAGTACAGAGTCATGGTGTTATTGTTGTTCACGGCTCTGCAAGAGCTGGAGTGATGGTCCGTCAACACGTGTCTGCAGCACGAACAGTGACAGACCGTCTTCCCGTTCAACCTTCCACTGCTAACTAACACTCTACCACTTTTAATAACACTCGAATAACTGCACAAACTATTGAATTGATAAATCAGTCCGTTCCTGTTGACCTTCAAGCTCCTGCTTCCGTTGATTCCGTTCTTTTGGTACCCATAACTATGTATTTTATTATTGTCTTTCCTTAAGGTATTGAATTGTTTGTTCCTATTCTCTCCTTGATGATAGACCGCCAAGCTGCTCTTGTATAGCATCTTCGAAACGAAATAGTAAAACGAGGCTGTTAAAAAATTCCTCGGGTCCATCAGTGACGTGATCCTCGGCACGGCATCCATCGACCAGTCGAAGCTCAGTGTTGAAGGGCAGACCAGCAGGAAGAAGTTGAAGACCGGAAGGTAGTAGAACGTGAGGAAGCGCGTGATTATTGATGGTTCCCTAGCGGTGGGGTTGTCAGCTCTGGCGAACTTGGGCGCGGCGCTGAGAGGGACGCGAGCGGCGAGCAGCGCTATCAGGGCGGCAAACAGCATTCCCAAACTCACAATCCGCCTCTGTAACAAAAAAAAAACTTGTATTATTAACATGTTATAACTTTAGATATAATTAATTTTTATAAATTTTTGATTTCAATTTTAAATACTTATTACAACGGGTATTTTAAATACTCGCTTAACGAATTTACAGTTTATTTATGTAGAAAAATAAACATAATTTTCAAGGTGATTTAAATACAGGCTGAAAAATATAATTTTATTAAAAATATAAGTCATGTAATGAATTAATGTTAATTAAATTTATATTTCAATTTTGTTTTATACAAAAATTTATAATAATTTTATTTTTAATTAATGTAAACGTGTATTCGATTATATTTTTATTTATTTTAAGTGTCTTAAAACTACGTTTTTCAATATGATATTTAGGTATTTAAATTTTCATAAAATTTGCTAATTTGCAATTTGCTAAAGATGCTTGGCCACAGAGGGATTATTGAAACGGTTAGGAAATAATATTTTATACTGATGAGAAAATATCATATTGCTGGTGATTACATTGCGCGCAAATGATGAGAAATTTAAATTAATTGGTTAGAACATTACAATTAATTAGTGAGAACTTTCGCTTGGCTGGTGAGACCATTGCGTTTAATTTTTGATAATATTGCACTTTACTAGTGAGAATATTTCACTTCACTGGTGAGAATACTGCGCTTTGCTGATTATATAATTGAGAACATATGTATGTACTGGTAAGAACATTGGTGAGAACGTTTTCCTAAACTAAATAAATTAAAATCAGCCTTAATATCCAGTTGGCAAAATATGGGCTTTTTATATCAAGGGTTCCGGTGAGGTTTCAATACATTAATGTAATTTTCTGAAACCTGGATATTTTGATCTTTCGCAACAGTATTTGAGATTCGTTGCCTTTTTTAGCTTTAAAAATAAAATAAAATAGGTATAATAAAACATACAATTTTATGTTATGGATTTGGCATTGACGTTGTAGGCTCTGTTCGTGATGATCATTCAAATAGGTGAAAAAAATAAAAAAATGTGTTAGCTGTACATGAGTTAAATAGTTTAATAGTAATACCTAAAATTAATGAAGAAATTTGAACTCGGGTATTAATTTGCTAAATACCTATATTACTTTCACTACATTTTGTCAACTTTTCTCAATATTCCCGTTACAACCATTTTTATACAAAAATTCCGGTCCACTTTGTCGTTACCTAATAAATAAATTATTTGAATGAACTTAATTGAAGTAATTTTTTTCTATATGAGAATGTAGTCATTTTAATACTTAATTTTAATTAAATTTTTAATTAATTAATATATACATCGAAATTAAAAAATATAATTGAAAATACAATAATACATTTAGAAAATAATTAGAAAATTAAAACAACCAAAAATATTTAAAAATTAGATAACAAGTCTCCAAACAGCAATTTTATGTTAGTATAAGGGAGCATCAAGGAAAAAAATTTATTACAAATAATATTAACTATCGACACATCGATTTGCTGAACACTTTATCTCTTCCCCAACACAAGTCTTTCAGTTGTTTATGGATCTTTACTTCGTTTGCTATTCAGATACTCTCGAAAATTTAGTAGTAAAATATGAAATTATACTTATAATTATACTTAAATAACACTCGTAAATATAAAATGATTTACGTTTTTTTCCCAATTTAGTGATCAATAGAATTTTATTTTTTGAATGAACAGGTATCCCCATTTGTTTAGAACAATGGCACAAAGAACAGAATAATGAATAACACGGTGCTCACTTAATTCAGAATTCGTGCAGTAAATTAAGAGAAAAAGAGATGACAGCCTCTCTCCAGTTCGGGAAATCGATACCTACTCAAACTGAATAATTTATGAAAAGCTTTGGAACAGGAGAGGACGGAAAGCTGCTGAAAGATCATTATTTCGTTTTCAACAACTGATTATACCTATGCTGTAATAACTCCCTCTTAAGAGGGGATGTATAAATATATATTGTAACGAGAAGCTAAAAATAATTTAGGCACTGTTAAAACGTCACTTGGATCAACACTATCGTACGATCTACAACGGGTTACAATGAGTTAACGTCTACAAAAGTCTGAAAATGCCTGGAACAACCGAGAAGCGACGAGGACCTTCTTCTTAACTAGAATAATCTAGAAAGTACGAAAATATAAATTTGGATATAACCACGCCGCGATAGGAGTTCAGTTGTCATGATCGACAATTCGTTCAATTCGAAGTACGCGCGAGACGTCAGGTGTGCCCAGTCGTGAAATTGCGAAGCGACAGATATCGAGCGAAATACCTAATTGGCGAAATAAATAAACGCGATAATTACTACGTGCGAGAATTGGACGGAATATTCTAATGAATGTTAAATACGTGTTACCCCGCGATAGCAAGATATAATTCATTTACAAAAATAGACTAGACATGAATGAAGATTATTATGCTATAACAATCTGGTTATATTTTTTTCATTGAAAATTCATTTATTTATCTCAGACGTTCATATTTAGGCCACTAATAAATTATTTTAAAGAAAAAGTGTATTTAGAATCGATTAGTAAAGAGATGAAGGTCTTTAATAAGCATAGAAACTAACTACAATTATCTGAAAACAACAATATTTCAAGATATTTTATAGATGTTATACAATTACAGAAGCTATTTTTCGTATAGGAAAGAAGGTATGAAAGTAGGAATAGAAGTGTTCATAGGGCTTCCGATCTATCGTACGGCTGACTTAAGTGATCACTTTATACAATGTAACGTTTACCAACTCCACCCATGATAGACTTCTACATCTACAAAATTTTTGGAACACCTACTTTTTCATATGAAAAAGTAGATTTGCCTCTATTAGACATCTATAATATATATTACCTTGCTTAGTGATATTCCTCTGGGGATGAAATCTCGTTATATGTTTTTGAAAAATTTGAACATACTCAAAATATTCTGAGCAATTTTTCAGTTTTTAGCAAGCACCAGTAAGTTGTAAAAATCAATTTTTTTTTCGAACGCCATGTTAAAATTATTCTCACCGCTTGTACGTCGGTCACACTTTTAATGACATAAGTCACGCGCACGCCTATTTCGAATGACATATTTATACAATCAGACACAAATAAAAACAATTCGTATCAGACATGGACGTCCTTGCGTCTAATACAAAACAATTGTTGATTGAATTTATTTAATAGGAACTATGGGGATTTATTTATAAAGGCACTGTATAGGATTAATTTAAAATAATATGAGTAAAAATAAATTTGATATTTTATTCTAAATCATGTACAAAATAAACTAAAAATCTATTTTTCAGTTCAATTTCCCTGTGAGCTTTTGCGTTCAATCAAATAATATTGCACTGGATTCTGATTCATTGACGCCATCAATTAAACACTGCTGATTCCAAACGCTGCGTCAAAGCGTTCGTATTGACATCACTTATCCAAAGTATCGACTCAGGACCTATATAGAGCCTGTGAGTCCTAAATATGTGCTCACAGGCTTAACTAGGGCAACAAAATAAAATTTTATTTAAAAAAATAATTATTAAATAAATTAAACATTACTCTGAACACATTTTTAATTTTGTTATAGCCTTAGTTCCCAGAATCGCAGTCGTTTTCTGAATTTTTTTTACTCTCTATTCTATTCTCCACATATTATATTAGAATTAATAACGAAAAACTAAGATACAATTTAAATACAAAAAAACGGAAATGAAGCGTATCAGCATTTATTTTTTAAATAAGATTATAAATTACACTTCACTTCAGTTAATATGAAAATAATTCAAGTGACAACTTGAAGGAGTAATTCTCGTCAAAAGAGGAAAAAGTTAACATTTTTGAATAGGTACAAATGTTTCTTAAGCCATATTAATAAATTGTTAGAAAATTATGTTTTTTTTTTAATATAACATGTAAAAAAAGTAACCCAAAAAAAAACAAGTTTTTACTATACTCCCTTTCTTTGTAAAATATAACAATAATTAAAGACGAATTAAAACATATAACATAACACTAAACTTACAGAAATTTAATATATTTCTAAAATGTCAGATGTTTTGAGATGTCAAGATTTTGATAGATTCAATTATCATCAATATCGTACCTTATGAATTTCCAGTGTCAAATGATTTAGTAAGAATCAGATTTGAGTAATGTAGAATTCTTCAAAACTAAGCAGAAATCTAAAAGAAATAAATTATTATTTGATTTTTTCCCAAAAAACCAAATTTCGCTGTCATCTGTGAACTAATTGTTTTGTAAATTTTCGAAATTCGTAGTGATGTACCTATTATACAGACGGAGTAATTCAAATTTAGAAAATATTCCGCGACGTTATCGGGTCGCTGCGCCGTTGCTAATCAAACTTTTCTAATGATTCCAAATTGAAAAAACCAATAAAATATCTAAAAATCCGAAATAATACTATAATTATTAATTTTTTTTAACGAAAATTTGATAGATCTTCTTGATCGTCGCCACGAGTCTGCTTGCCAAGTTTCAGCTCGATTGGATCACGGGAAAAGGGTCAAAAATCGATCCAAAGTTTTTGTTGACGGCAAGCAAGCAGTTAGCAAATTTGTTGATAGTTTGTCAGCGACAGCTAGCGTTATATCCTATTATAGCGTTATATCTATTACTTTGTTATAAAAAACACATTTTTCTGATCTTTTTAAAATTCTTTTTGTGATGATTTATAACGAATTTTTTTCTTATATAACAACCCTGTTTCGACATACCCCACACCCTACAAGTTCACCGCTCTCCCCGGGCTCGGGGTGGGGAGAGGGGCACGTGCGCGCGTAGCCCTTAATTGCTATTCGCATCACATGTCTCTCTTATTGCCTTGAATACGTCATCAAAACACGAAAGGGTGGCGACTTTTGCGCGGGGAAGTGGCGCCGGTCAGCGGGCGGGGAGGGTAGCTACCCCCGATCGCGACCGCGTTTCCAATTGGAATTTAACAATGACGCGGCGAATATGATGGGGACGCGGGTGCGCGCGCGGTCAGACTAATCGCTAAGCCGTGTTTCCAAACTAACTGGACACATTTCTAGATGCACACGAAGGTGTTTTATAAAATGGTATATTTTCATGCAGTTTGCAGTTATCTAATTTTTAAATCATATCAAAATTATTTTAATTATTATTTGAATCTTTCTATAACACCTAGCACTTTTTTAAATACCATTAGAAATAAAAAATTATATTGACAAATATATTTTATAATATTTTTATTGAAAATTTGCTTTTCTCTCCAAATTTCTTCAAAATTATTTTATATTTCACCAAAAATAAATGAATCTTGCAGAAAAAACAGCCGAAAAAAAATCAATTGAAAAATTCATCGCAATTTTTTTTTATTAAGCTAGTCTCAATAGTTCATTATATCTGCGTTCTTTAAAATGACACGCAATTAATTTATTAAATCCCTCATTAAATTGAAACACTTTTTAACTTCATCTTATTAAGCAATAAAAAGTAAACAATATTGTGCCATACTTTTAATATTTTTACAGATATCTTAAAACTAGCTCACGATATAAATAGCATAGCGAGCTGAAAAAAGTGATTTATATTAAGAAATTTCAGACCAAATATGCTACGCAAATTTCAAGAGGTTCTTATTGATTCAAAAACAGATTTTATGCTTAACGTATAATACATTTAATGTGTGAAGTTATTTTGATGCACTTAAGTATAACTCATTAAAAAATATATTTCTAGTTCATTAAACTAGAATTGTACTCAATATTCCAGCGCTTCTTAGAATTCTATTTTAACCAAAAATACATCATATTATTTCCTTCATTTACATAATTTTTTATACGCTACAAATATTGACGTACTTTTAATAGAAAAGATGTATAATTACGTACCTAATGATACGGCAACATTTAAAAATAAACTGGACACCCCAAAGTACTTTCATAAATAGGTTTAAACATCCCCCATGAGAACACCAAGCCTTTTTCACACAAAAGTTTTACAATACCATTATAGACTATAACTCTCCTTTACCTAAAAAGATTAATTATAATACTTTACGGTAACCTGGATATATTCTTCATGAAAATTTACAATTCACAGTCGCTCAAATATGCCAACTAGCAGTCAAATTAGCAATACTCACTTGCGCCAAGGACTGCCACGAGTCACGTGACAAACTTTGTTGACCTTGAAAAACATGTACTCTTTACTTGTAAGGTAATTTGATCTCGTACATATTGTTTTTTTTAAAATGTATTTTATTTTCACAACCTTTTTTTTAAATGTTTTTAATATCTTAACAATTTGAAGTGAAGGAAATTGGTAACATGGTTTTCTCTTAATTATCACAAAATATTTTTACATTCTACTGTTTCCGATTTCTTTTCTGTAAAACGTTTGGCTATCATTAAAGTACCTGACTAATAACGAGTGTGAAATTCATTTGCTTCAATAAATCTTTTTTTTATTTGTAGTAAAGCGAATGAATTTTTCATGTATGTGGGTTGAAAATGCATAATCAGTAATACAGAAAAAAATTTAATACAGTCATCGAGGATAACTAATTTATAATAATAAATCTACTGAAACATAGCATGTATATTTATCGGAACCATGGTTTTGGAAGGAATTAGATACATAAAATCTTTTATTCAGTACATTTAAATTTTTTATTAATATAACTATTTAAAAAATTTGAATTTCTTTTGTGTGCGTATGTGTATTTATTGTCATATTCTTATGGTATATATAATTTTAATTATTTTTCTCTTTTTTCTTTTTTATATTTTTTTTCTTTTTTATATTTTCTCTCCATATTACATTAATTTATATGGCGGACCAGGTCTTGCACTAACAAAATTAATATTATTATTGTTATAAATAGCTTTGTATCAGTGAGACTTCTATAATACATCTTAATTAAATTTAGAATTATGAATTCAGTCTCCCATTTTCTCCTCTCAACAATATATTTTTTTTGTTCCAAACAAATCAGTCTATTTCTACACCCACCCACCCTATTAACAACACGAATCCTGCCTTTATGTGGAAGGGATAAAAACCTTAACTATCAGAAAACATAATATTAAACACTTTTAAAATATAACGCCTCACCCTTTTTGTTAAAGCGCAAAAAAAACACAAGAATTTAATCATATAACCTATACATCAAGAGGCAAAGCTATTTATTTTTTGTTCGTAGAACTGAAAGAACGCGGGTAAGGGAGTTAAAATGGACTAAGTATTTTTCATTATAATATAAGAATACCATTTACGTCAAGATCTTTTTTATACAGGCATAATATATTTTTATTAATGGTTTGCTATGTCAAGAATTTATGTTACTAGTTTTATTATATCTGAAAATAAGCCATTTGTAAACTGTATTCAATTTTTATCTTCAATTTATACATACACGAAGTTCTGCAGTGAGATAAGGTTTTGGTCATTTTATTCGTGGCATGGCTAACCAGTAAGTAAATGGTGGTTATTTTTTTTTTATGTACAGGTTACCTAACAGCCATTGAAAATCATACACATCACTATAAAAAAGACAGTATCTGTGGACAATTGCAAAAAACTCTAATTTCACAGGATATGACATGTTGGAGATCTTATAATATATAGGGCTTATAGCTAGTAGCAAAAATTTTACGGGTGGATTCCTGCCATGATAATGAGTCGAAAATATTGAAGCAACTATGATCTCATATCAATTGTTATAGAAATGCCAAAATTTGCATTTTTTCCAATTTAGTTTTTGCAAAAAAATTGAACCATCATTACAGTAACTTATGTCGATTATGAAAAATTACTTTAGTATAAGACGAATGAAATGATTAAAACCTTGCGAAAAAATAAAATATAATTTTTTACTAGATACTTATCATTTTATTTTAGTTGTGTCAAAGCAAATTAATTGTTCTTTATCAATATAAGTAACTGTAATGATAGTTCAACTTTAACAAAAAATTAGTTAAAAATATTGAAAAAAATGCAAACTTTGATATTGCATATCTCAATAACTATTGATCATGGCTTGAGCATTTTCGACTCATTATCAAGGAAGGAATCTACCTGTAAGTTTTTGCTACTTACTATGAGATACCCTTTATATCATATATAATTAAGTAGCATACTGTCGATATAAGGCGGCATATAAAACAAAAGTCTTGTTAAAAATTATTGTACGCGCTATACTTTTCGTGTGCGCTATGGTAGACGGTCATGGCCGCTCGCAAAACAAAAATTATGTCGGAAATCATCATTCTTGGCACTACAATCCTTGGTGGGTATTGGCCTGCTCAATAATTTTCTTCAAGCTCTAAGGCAGAGATGTCTTTGAGAACGTTGTCACTCCATCTTAATTTTGGCCTTCCTAAGCTCCTTCGCCCTATTGGCCTTGAGTTCAGCAAGGACTTTGGTGCTTGATGCTCGGACATTCTCTCCACATGACCCAGCCACCGAAGTCTTCCCAGTTTTATAAATTTTGTGACGTTTGGCTCCTTAAATAGAGTATAGAGCTCATTGTTGTAACGTCTGCGCCAAAGTCCATTTTCTAGAACCGGTCCGAAGATACGCTTCAAAATTTTCCTTTCAAAAACGTCCAGTGCTCGCTCATTCCTCTTAGTTAGTACCCACATCTCAGCTGCATAGGTGAGCACTGGCCTAGTAAGCGTTTTGTACACTAATATCTTGGTGTTTCTGGACAGCAGTCTGGATTTAATCTGCTTTTTTAGGCGGAAAAAACATCGATTTGCGCTCACTATGCGCTTCTGGATCTCCTCTGTAGTATTATTGTTGCTTGTTATCAGGAATCCTAGGTATGTAAATCTTGGTACCGTTTTAAAATTTTGACTTCTACACGAGAGAGTTGGGATTTGTTGGGTGCATCCTACGGCCATGTGTTTGGTCTTCTGCTGGTTTACTATGAGACCCGTGTTTTTGGCAGAACTTTCAAGATTTATGAAGGCATTCCATAAAGCACCGGGAGTTTTCGCAAGTTTGTCGGAAATATTGAAAAAAAAATTTTTTTACATATTTTCGACATACTTTTTTCCATAATTATTGATATAAGCAAATTTTTTTTAAATATTTGTGACCCATAATTTAGATAGGAGTCAACCTGTAAATTATTGTAGACTAACTCTGTTGCACCCTACATATTTTTTAAGGTATAAGGATTTTTAAATTTTTAGATTTTACTTTTTCTAAATATGATTTTATATAATAATTAACGATTTTACATTATCGTAAAAGCAATAAATGAAGATTTCCGGAAATTTTTTGTTGAAAAAAGTTAAATGGGGTACGAAGATTAACGCCACTCTTAATTTGTTAATTCCGACTTAAAAGCCATTAAGGGCTCGGGAAATTTTCGGGAATAAGATTATAAATTTAGGAATAGGGAAAAGATTACTTTTTTAGATAATGTCAGAGTAAAGTATTTATTGTCATAGCGACATTTAAATAAGCACCCTACGTGGTACTAAATGGATTAAATTTTAATTTTACCTACGGAGTCTTCAGTCAGGCATTTGAAATAATGAATTTTATTTTGGCAACACTTCTTTTAATATGACATCTCTGTCGCAAATGTATTGCCAGGCTATTAAAATTTTTTAATAAATAAATAAATCAATTATATGAAAAATAATTGTGTGGTAAAATTACTTAAAATAAATATATTCCTGATAATATTAACAAATATATTTCAAATAACAATATTTTTTCTAGTTTTTATTAGTTTTCTAGTAACCTTTTGGAAACAAAATAAGTTTAGAAATTTAACACACAAATAAAATTGAATTATAACTAGATAAATATATAATGTAAGAAACTAGAAAATGTGTTAATAGTTTCTGACATTATAATCATGTTTGTTAATAGTTACTTTATAAATTCCATTTCATTTACCTTACTCAACTCCCATATTTTTATATTATTCATTTTGTTTACGTCTAAATGTACATTCAATTCAATTTAAAGTATACGTCATGTCCTGCTGAAGGAACCTTTGGTCCCGAAACGCGTTGATCAATCAAAGAATAGTTTAAAACAAAGTTTTTTCTTTTTGTTTAAATACCTTTTACAGTTCCAGTTTCACGTCTAAATATTCGAATAGGTTTGATGTTGAAATTTATTTATGTTCTTAGCTCAAACGCTTACTTCTTTTGTGTGATTTCCATAGAACTGGTCATTATGTGTAAGTAATACAAAACAAATAAAATATGCTATTTATTCAATCACGTGAATAAAATATAGTCAAAAAGTGTGAATTTTATTTGAATATTCGTTTCTTTGTTACAAATAATTTATGTCATTAAAAAAACTATCATTTAAAAGTATTTTATATGAAAACTTTAATAATGTGAAAGTTTATTCGTTCGCCAAATGAACTGACTACCAAAAAAAATTTTTTTTTTCTCGCGTTTCTAGTGTTTACTTGAAAGTTTTCTTAACTTCCAGATGTTCGTGGAATGGTGCAGAGGTCTCTCGAAAGTTGGAGGTAATTCTAGATCCTTTTGTTGTATTGTGCCAATTTCAAACAACTGTCACTTGACAGAAGTGCATAATTCTTTTTAGCCTCGTTAAACAGCCTCCCTCTCACGAAAACTGTTCGTCCCGAACAGGATCATTGTTATCTCCATGAGATTTGGTCAGCCAGTCCAGTTGAGTTTTCAATTTAGTCCTTGGTCGTTTGCGATTATCTCCACAGTCTTATGCTGCCATACTCCAATACACAAGCGCGTGGTTCTCACAACTACCTCCCAATTGATATATTTTTGTTTTTTTTTCAGTTTAGCACGTGCCTCAATCGCTTTTTCGTGGCACGGATCCTGTCTGTTTCCTTGAACATGCGGTCGATGTTGCGCTGTGACCATCTATCCTTGTCAATCTCGATAGTGATGGTGTTGGGTTTGCCAGAGCATGTTTCCTTAGCAGATATGTTTCGAATTCCATCGATGTCTAGGTCAGATGCGATTTCGGTCCTGGTTACACCACTTGGTGCTGGCGGAATTCCTATCAATTCGAAGATTTCCAACAAATTGTTGTCCTTAGTCATGAATCATCGGAATATTTTACGAAAACAATAATGACATAGAAACCACAAAACAAATCAACAAAGACATAGATATATTAACTGAATGGACAAAAAGAAGTATACTAACCTTAAACGCTCAAAAATGTAACTACATTAACTTTGAGGCCAAACGGAAAACGCATAAAATGGACATAAAAATACATAATGAAACACTTACTTAATTAGAAAATACTAAATATTTAGGACTCAACATAGACAGACATCTCAAATGAACCTTTCAAATAGGCAAAGTAACTGACTCACTGACAAAACTGACCAGCCTATTCCACAAAATACATGAAATCACACCAAAGACCGTAAAAATTCTGATGTACCAGGCATACGTCAAGAGTAGAATAGGATATTTGATACCCTTCTGGGGAACCGGAAACAAAACTAACCTAAACAGACTCCAACGACAGCAAAACAAAATATTAAAAATGGTCTATGATCTAAAATACCGGACACCAACTGACACTGTATACCGTATAACACAACAATTAAACATCGAAAGTATTACAAAAATCGAAACACTTAAAATCATTCACAAACTAGCAATAGGCGAAGACATAAAATTAGACAAAATACACGAAAAACACCAACACAACACTAGAATGGCTCAAAACTATCACATAACATACACCAAAACAAAAACAGGACAATCCCGACTAATTTGCAATGGATCAAAACTGTACAATGACCTGCCACAACAGACCAAACAACTGACCACTGACAAATTCAAAACAGATGTGACAAAAATATTAAAACTCGGCCAACTATAAAAAAATGCCTTTGTATCCAAATTATATTATTATATTTTCTTATATTGAATCATGTAAAAATGTTACCCATAAACCTCTTAGGTTTCCATTACTTTTTAAATAAAAAAATCCTAGTAGAACCGTCAAACAATACAATATAAATATTTTTAGGCCAATTTACATTGGCTCTGGTAACCTACGCTACCTACCGTGAAAATATATCCCTAGTGTACTTTTAATTTTTCCCTAAGAGTTTTTAATTTTGCCAGATATCTCAAGCATAAAAATGATGTACATTTGTATCTTGATACCTGAATATTTTAAAATATATATTTCTCATAAACCGATAAGTTTAAATTCGCAAGTTACAAGACAAGTATTAATTTCTTAAACAATACCTTAATAGATTTTTACTGCAGTGCCATTGGGAAAAAAGCCTATAAAATGAACTAGAAGATCACAAATAAAGCAAAAGTAACTGAATGAAGAGGCTTTGTGGAAAAAGACTGAACTATCAGTGGCCCCAAGTGATCAACACAGCGCAGGAGAGAGAGTAGTGGAAGAGTCTGTCAAAGTGATAGGTGTACACAGAGTTCCACGCAATTGTAGAGCATTCTACATAGAACAAACCAATACATAGGAAAAACCATACGCAGTATTACTAGACGTTTAAGGGGACATATTGGGGCAATAAAAAATAATAATCCCAATAAATCAGCAATCTGCGAACATGCATCTAAAGGGAATCTCATTCATTTCAACAGATTTGACAAGTCAAAAGTCTTATCTACAGAACTGCGCCATATACCTAGATTAGTGAGAGAGTCCATTAAAATATACAAACATCCTAACTTCAATAGAAACAACAGATACAAATTATTAAGTATTTGGCGCCATGTTCTCATGACTTTAAGAGACGTCATAGAAAATTAATAATTAGTACATATTGCACAATGGCGACCTCTCCTTGGAGAAAAAGTGAACACTCCACAACAAAGTGCATATAATTTACGACCTCGAAAGAAATAATCAATTCGGCTTCCACCCCCGCGGTGATACGATGCTCTCCTGATGACGCTGGATAAGACTTTAGCGAAACGTCGAGATTTGCTTGTCAGTGAAATATACGGATCATATAAAATATCAGTTTCATTAATCTTATAAATATGTCTAACGACCTTAATAACAACCTTAACTCTTTAAAGTGATAGGCGTCTGATTTGATAAGAATAGTGGGGTTGAAGAAAAAACAAGGATGAAGGAGAAACAATCGATCAAAATCCACAAATTCCCTGTAATAATATATCTTATTCACACAGAGTCTTATCGAAAAGCCTTTCGATCGATTACACACGTGTGTGTTTATAATTCGATAGAGGTCCGGACACGGGCGGTCCGGAGGCTGCGACGTGGGATAAATCGAAAATCTGTTTTAGTCACCTCCGATAAAGTAAACAGTTCTCAAGTTGACTTTGCCAATAAGCACTTTTCGCTTAAGCTCCTAAAATAACAAGGATCATGCAAATTAAAGCAAATATGATTTTTGGAAATATTTCCCACAAGGATATTTCATTGTTTTCGTAAAATTTACGGCTGGAATATATTAATTGATTTAACATACTAACACTGTATTTTATAAGGTCAATGTAAATTGAATTGCTACTTTTTTTACATACTGTTTTTAAAAAGTACGTTTTAATGTAAATATAATGACAAAAATTCTCTCAGATATCTCTTATAAAAACAGAGGAAATATTATTTATAATGATAAAAATATGAACGGAAATTATTGCAATCGTGCGTAATAAATTGTTCTTTCGTATTGGTAAATAATTATATCACGTTCACCTGTCGAAATTTCTATCTTGGTTGAAAATGATATAAGTAACATAATTTACAAATATAATAAAACGAAATAACTTAGTTTATCTCCACTTAATTTTTAGTAAAACCAACCGGTTTCGGAAACAACGTTCCTTCATCAGGATATACTTAATACATATAATTTATATAAAATTATAAATAATCATACCTCAGTGTCAAGTGTCACTGAGGCATGATTATTCATACAATAGTTTAGAGACTAGAAGGAATGTGTATTTGATTACACACTTTTATCGATTGTTGCGCGGTATGATCGACAATACTGAAATTATGCAGAGCATTGGTTTGTATGTTCCTGATAATTACCTTAGACATCGTCAGCATAGATTGTTTCACATTCCAATATACAGGACCAACCTGCCGATGGTTATGCCTGTTGGAAAAGCTACAGCTATGCTGAACAAGATCGCTTTGGATATTGATATATTCCATGTGTCTGAGGGGGTTTTCCGAAGCAGGATTCTCCTACACCTTTGACCAGATTATACAGGTCACTTCTAATTGTTTTATAATTGTTTAATAATAAATTAGTATTTTAATACACAATATGTATATGTGTGTGTATGTATGTATGTATATGTATATGTGTATGTATGTATACATATGTGTTTATGTATATGTGTATATGGATGTGTATGTATATGTGTATATGTATATTTTTAGATGTAAGTTAATAATATGTATGCATTGAACAGAATGTTTGTAATGTACATATTATGTAATAAATAAAAATTGAAATTGAAATTGAATTGAAATTCATAATCATACCTCAGTCACATAATAAGGAATCTATTATAAATAACAAAAAAAATCTAACTTACAGTTCTATCTTGAATAATATGTTCCCTTTCACTCTATCACCTGTTTCTTTCGCACCTCCTCACTATTTACCCCCATTTGGACACTTGACACTGAGGTATGATTATTCATAATTTTGTAAAGTTTAATTAGTATCAAGTATATGCCCTGATGAAGGAACGTTGTTTCCGAAACTGGTTGATTTTACCAAAAATTAAGTGGTGATAAAAAAAGTTATTTTGTTAAATTATATTCATAATGAATAACCACACAGTAACACAATTGCAAAATACAATTGTATAACATAATTTACATTTATTGCTAGCAAAGATAAAATGATTCAATATTAATGAAAAGAGACTAAACATTATATTATATTCCTTTTTAGTGATACCGAGGATGGCTTGACAATATCTTGAACATTTATTTCGTAAAATCTTTAGGCAAAATCCCAGCGAGCTGGACCACAAATGTGATATCAAAGGATGGTTGACACTCTAATGTGACTTCGATTAAGAAGTGAAAAAAAACAAATTAACAAGCGAATAGAAAAATCCAATATTACCGATACTGTACGAACTGTCACAAAACTAAAATGGGACTACGCCAAACACGTGGAAAGAATATCGATGAAAATTGGAATGGCGTAGCAGCATCCATGGCAGAATAATAGCCAGAACAGGCTGACCATAAATGCGAAATGAAATATTAAGAAAACCAATGGAAAACCAACGACCAGATTAGTGGATCATGGAAAGCATAAAAGCGTAAGAGCAACAACCTGCGTTCAGCAATAAGCAAACATACTGATAGGTAAGTAATAAAGAAGAAAAATGATTAAATAAATAGCATCAAGATGAAGTAAAAAAATATATACTTATGCGGGGTATAAAAGCAAAGACAGCAATATTAAAAAAAAAATTAATGCAGTCATCGAGGATTACTAGTGATATGCCACCGAAAGAGTATAAAAGCCGTGCGCCGATACTTCCAGGAGGTCAAACTGTTCGGAAGGCTCCAACAGTTCTCCACTTAATTAGAAGTGTCCAGGAGGTATTCCTGGCGAACTTAGGAAACGATATCGCCGTCGCAATCAAGTGTTCCCCTGCTGGACTGTGTTGGTACCAAGCCGAGATTACATGAGTTTGAGTCTCGTCGAATGCTTATCTCCGAGACGTCTCTCCATCATCGCTCGTGCTGTTGAACTTTTTCCGGCAAGAGCCTCCGCCAAATCTGTGAACTGGGATCTTATATATCTGTGTTCTTTTTTATTTCAATTGCGTTTGTGGGTCATTCTCTTTTTTATTGTTGTTAAACTATTCCTATCCGTTTTCGTGACGTAGTGTTATTTATACATGTTATTTTTGCTTTGTTTAATAATATAGGTTTGATGATACCTTCTCATAACAATACAATCTCAAATGTTTTAGAAACTGAAAAGCAATGAGGTTTTAATTGTATTTAATAGATAATAAAAAAAATATTTTTGTTGTAACACAGTTGTTTATTATTTATTGTTGGGATTTTATACCAAACTAGCAGGAAAGCAATCGGCTTCGCCGATTGCTTACTGCTAGGTCCTGCGGGCGGCTATTGTGGCCGCTCCGCGGCCAGCGATAGCCGCTGCGCGGCCAATTGTGTTTGCTGTGCAGCAAACACAATTGTTTACCTATGCCTACGTCAGCCGCTTCGCGGCCAATTGTATCTGGCAGGCTTCCATTTATGCTATTGTGGCCGCTTCGCGGCCAAATTTGTTTGCTGTGCAGCAAACACAATTGTTTACCTATGCCTATGTCAGCCGCTTCGCGATCAATTGTATGTGGTAAATTTCCACTTTTAATTACGGGTAGTTTAGATATAATTAAGACAAAGTATTTATTCAAAATTTCTAACCGATTAATAAGTCAGAGCGGAATAAACCATAGTTCGATAGGTAGGTACCTACTCTCTTCTCTTCTCGCAGTGTTGATTACTTTTGTACAACATTATAAAAAAATAATCTTTGTTTAATTTGGTTTGTTACATAAAAAAATTATTTGTAATTAAAATTTCAACAAAATAATATTCTCGACCGTAAAAAAAAAATTCGATCCTGCCAGGATTCGAACCCGGCATCTTCTGTTCCGCAGTCAGACGTGTTATCCGCTGTGCCACACAACGCAATGAGCACCATGGCAAGATTATTGAATACAAATAAAAATCATCATCCAAATGCAGAAACGTACGACATTGGTTAGGGTAATTAATATATTGACAAGACAATAAAAAAGGGAATGACCCATGTACCCTTGTACTTTGTTGGCTTTTAAAAAAATGTGAAAAAAACTTTATACGTTACTTCCATGCCTCTGTCTCATGCACACATACATTAAAACAATCAACTACGTTTCACTAGTTTACAATAAATGGATTTCAAAATTTCATTGGATACATAGCATAACAAAACAAGGAAATATAGGAAACATGATTTTGGTAGAGATAGATACATAAAATCTAGAATTCAGAACATTATGAATAGTGAACCTCGATGACAGCATTTAAAACAATTTTATCACATAAAGTAGTTGAAAAAAAAAATGTAAGGGAGGGTCGGATTATTAGATTAAAAAAGTTCGCTCAGATATTAGGAAACATATTAGGAGATTGTTGAAGGAAACAGGAACATATTGTGTACACGAATGCAATTTAAAAGTTGCAAACGAGGAGCGTGCATGAGGAGATGTATGAAAGTGGACCAGGCAAGAGTGGTGTGACAGGACAGAAGGGTGCGGCGTTCCATCATTTATAATCGCTACCTGCAAAAATAGCATTATGGTAGGTTAGTTGGCCATACAGACAAATATTGATTTTTTTTTGAAAATGTGCGTGTGGCAAGAAAACAATTTAAGATAAAAAATATCCCCTTTTACGAGAATAAGGCTTTCAGACAATGAACAGTTGGAAAAGTTGGTTTTCCCGTCACATCGAATCCGGGGGACGCACGTAGGGGCGGGTAAGTAAAGGGAATGGAGCATAAGATGAATCAGTAGAGGGATCCTAAAACAAACTGTCTGCTGAGAACAAATGTATTGACAATGCTACAAATAGATTTTGTATGGTTTAGTGAACGTCACGAACCCAACTAGTAGGCCCTTTGTTCGACCAAAATATATTTTTACTTATCTCCTAAGAGCATTTATTTATTAGTTTAATACCGGGACATAAACTCTAACTGACCTTAGTGATAAAAAAACTCAATGTCTGTCTTTCTGTCTGGCAATCTTTCTATGTTTTTCTGTATATACTCAATACAATCCTACATACTATGACCGATCATATCTAAATTTTGCAAAATTATATTATAGGAATCTGCGCAAAATATACCATCTCCACTCTGCCAATTAAATGTCATCAATTCCAAATTACAATATTTTCCCCGCCCCCTCTCACTCTCTCCCGGTAGATTCCTGAATGTTCAGTAGGCTAATCAGTGCATGTTTGCCTATGACAAGATTATCACGCATGTGATCAATATTGGTGAAAGTTTAACAATATTATAATGTTTTGAATATAGTAGTGTAGTGTTGGTCCTGACGCAGAGATCCTAAATCTGGTAGTGGTTTTTACTAAGTTAACTAATATTCTGTTACAACATTGTCCATAGTTACTCTTTGGGACCCTGCACTTAACATAAATACCCTCGGCTATTCATTGGCCTCATATTCCCTACCCCTGATACTATTCGTCAACTCTGTAATACATTCAAAATAAAATAAGAAATTTTGATTTTTATTCCCAATGTTGCGTAATTACTCTTAAGGACCCTTCGCGAAAAATAGATAAAATCTCCCTGGTTGCATTCGATCTCCAGGCGCTGCTATGTACAATCCCTCAGGTGGCCCGCGTAGGCACAACACTGGCGTCTCACACTGAGTGTGAAATAGTAATTCCGCGTCTTAATTTATTTTATTATATAATTTCTGATTTGGCTTTCATGAAAACAAATCAATCATTCCCTACAATTATGCAATAAAAAATATTCATTTATTCCTGGAAATAAATATATTATTGAATTACGTATTGGTTGCGGTATTTAAAAATAATTATTAAAGACACCCTGAATGATTCAATTATTTAAGGGAAAATGCCCAAACTATCTGAGCGACCCTTTTTTACATTTTATCCACTATGCTTATATCTGCTTTTCATTCTTTCCTAAAATCTTCATACTTTATCATAAACGGATTTGATACACAAATGTCTAAGGGATCTCATCTCTGCTGCATTCATAATTTCGTTGTCTCTCCGTTCGTACGTCCATCCGTCTGTCTTCCGATAACTTCGTGTTCGATAACCTCTCCGTGGACTACCAAAAAGATATTAAAAATATAAACTAGGGCTTAGCACAGACGCGAAACAATGTTTCGTCATTTTTGACAGGTTATAGCTAGTAGAAAATAAAATTGAACATTTTTATATATTTATTTTAAGAAAATGGTAACGCACCACTTTCGTAGAGCATGTAGACCACACAGCTCCATATATCGTACAGCAAAATGTATACAAAAGTAGCAAAGCCGCAGCGCTGCGAAGCATTATTATCGGGACAGCGCTCGCTGCCATGTTCAATCGGATGCGAGAATTCAATTTGTTTGTGATTTGTGATCTAATGCGAGAGAAAATGAGATCACCGCGTCATTTTCAGTTGCGCAATTCTGTAGGCTTTACTCATACGAAAATGGAAGCCCGTGAGGCAGTTGTAAAGCCTCTAATTATTATTTATAAACTAACTTAAAGCGATGAACTTCTCCAATTGCTTTTTCTATTTAGACCATGATTTGTTTATATTTTATTTTATTTATATAAACATTATTGTAAACAGTTATTGTTCTTTCCCTTTTGCTAGATCTTTGATCTGTGTTGACAGGTCAGTCCTGGTCTTGTGACGAGGACGTCTGTCTTCATCTCTTAGGTGGTCTCCCTGGCGGTCGGCACCCCTCTGGAATCCCACGCATAACGGCTTTGGGAAGTCTCGTCTTCTCCATTCTCTCGACATGGTCCCTCCAGAAATGCCTTCTCTGCCTGCTCTATCTTAAAATGTCTTGTATGTCGCAGATTCTGCAGATTTCCGCATTGGGTATTCTGTCTCTGAGGGTCTTGCCCGCAACGGCTCTTAGAGTCTTCATCTAGGTAGTTCTGAGGAGGTGTTTAGTTCTCACCGTATCTGCTCTGGCTTCGAAACCGTAAAGGTTGTAATGATTAATTTAATTTTCTACATTATTTTTATTTTTTCACTTGTAATAATTGCCTGTCATAAAATGTAAAAATTTTCTTAGTCACACAATACTCAATAGAACTATACATTTTACGATCAATAATGACCTGTTGATAATCAAACACAATAATTTCGATGTCTATCTATCTGTCCGTCAGTCCGTTCATATGCCCGTCTGTCCATCTTTGTGTCTGTCAACGTAACTTCGTGTAATTTCCATAATTTTGTACGAATTCACGGCTAAAATTAAACGGCCGGAGATGGGACTTGAACCCCGGGCCAGCAAACCAGAAGGCGGCAATGATAGCGATGTTGCTACCGCCAAGCTTGCGTTAACTTAGGCGGAGCCTGTAACCGCTAGGAGATGCGTCCCCAGGTGGCGGATAGGAGAAAGCTCGCCAGATATGGAGGGCAGGAGGGAAATAAAATACCTCTCGCAGACCAACAGGCAGTAGCATCTGATCCATAATGGGCGGCTACAAACAGCGTCTGTTCCCTATGTTAAAGGCGGCTGATTTAAAACTCACCAACCTGTCTGGCAAGCGTGGTGTTTTAATGCCAAAAACCTTCCAAAATGAACCGAAATTCCAAAACAAGACTACCCCAGGTGTGTAGAACACGACGTTCGAAATCTCACACCGTTCCAACGTTCTGCCCCAAGGATTCTGGGCGGGGCAAAAATTCGACAAGATGGCCTCCCAGAGTTCTGAAATGGAGACCTTGGGAAAATAAAAGAGGCATCGGAAGACCTCAAAAGAGATGGGCCGATGATATTGTCACTGTGGGGGGAAAGAAATGGCTACAATTAGCCAACAACAGGGAAGAATGGAAAAATAAGAAAGAGGCCTATATCCAGCAGTGGAAAGACGAAGGCTGATGAAGAACTAGAAGAAGAAAAGGATAAATGGCATGATTAATTACTTGAAAAATTTGGAAAGAAAGAACAAAGTAACAACGGCAAGTCAACTTGGCTCAACGCTCTTATGCAAAAAGCAAAACTACTGATGCAAAAATTAAATAAAACTAACAAAGGTTTAAGGAGAAATCCCTCGAAAACCTGCATTTTTTGACTCATCAAGTTGCTCCTTTCGCCCACAAAAATATTAGTTTAAACATTATTAAATGCAAAGAGATTAATTACCTAGCTGTAACCCGTAAAAAAGACAGTAATTTTACATGTCGCTTCCTAGGGAATAAATTTATTTATATTAAATTAGGGAAAAAACATAAAAAAAATAAAAAAATTGAATAAAAAAAAATATTTTAAAAAGTTACGACGGACGGACGGACAGACGGACGGACATATAACGAAATTCTTATAATTGGAACGAACTAGCGCCGGCTGCAAAGAAGGTTGTGGAATTTTTTTTGTTAATTTATTTATTTAGTATTAATTGCAGTTGATACGTAATCGACGAGAGTGTATAAGATGAATGAACATGAAGAAAACAAGAATGTAGATCTGAACAGAGGACTGTGGTCTTCATCGTCTTCCTCCCATGGGAATGCAGAGTAACAATAAATTTAGTGAACTTTTTTAAACCGGTTATTGATAATACGCGAGGATAATCATTAAGAGGATATTAATTATATTTTAGAGTCTCAATCTCCAATCTCTCAATCTGTCTGGCGGCCCTCTTAGCCCAGTGGGCACGACACTGGCTTCTCATACCGAGGGTTTCGGATTCGATCCCTGGTGTGGTCAAATATGTGGTTTACCTAATCCTGGATATTTTGTGATGTACTTCGCTTCTGTAATTGGGCCTCTTGACCTGATGAAGCGTAAAAATCATAAAAAAATCACCAAGGAAATGCGCAATATTTAAAAGAAAGTTATAATGGGAACACCTTTTAAAAATTAGATAAAAATAACTTTTTCATCAACTGTCATGTCTTATTATAGAATGCCAACAGACTAATTCTGCCCTTAGGAAGATGGACTTATTAACATTTGCCTTTGATGTTATACAATAAAAAATAAACATTTTATTTAAAGATTCAAAGCATTGAGGGAAATAATAGCTTATTTTATTGAGTTGCTGCTATGTTTCAGCCTTAATTACCCCATAACGAAGCCTCAAGCGAGGAATAAATCAATGTATATAGCCTTCGGCAAAATGTGAGGTCGTCACAATAGGACATGGAGGAAATAATATTTTCTATTAATTGTTATTATCTTTTTATAAAAATCTCTCTTTCTCTCCATCGGAATAAATATTCTCATGATTTAAGCATTGTAGTAATATAATTTGCATGTCAATGATAATCCTCAGAGAACACCAAAGCAAAAAGAAATCCTTAAAAACTATTAAAACCATGAAAAAATAATATTTTGGCTATATCATGAGATATCCAAAGAAGTATCAGGTCCTGCATCTCATCAATCAAGGGAAATTTGCGAGTAGAAGTGGTCCTGGAAGACGAATATGTATTCTGAATGGAAAACCTATGGAAATGATTCGGGAAATCCATGGTCCAGCTATTTGAGCTACTGCTAGCAAGATTATGGTTGCTAACATGATAGCTTACGTCATTTGTTAGTATTTTAACTTATGGAAAATATTTAAAAGTTCATCCCCAATTTGCACGCTATCTGATGATAAAAGTGACTGTTAAAGCCGATCCCTCATTTTCCCATTCCCACCCTAATCCTAAGTCCCTTTCTTTTATCTTATTTTAATAAATTATTAAATAAAACACTGAACTTTGTTTGAGACTTGTTACACTACATTACTTTTATGATTTTCTTATGTATCAATTTTTATGGTTACGTCACTATCTTCTTTGGTATCTGCTATTTCTTTATATAAGATTTGTTTTTTTGTTTATGGTTGACCATTTCATTTTGATTTTTATATTCTATTCTGTGTACTTGTATTTTCTTATGCTTCTAGTTACCTACTAAAGAGCATTTAGTGGGAGTGGGACAGTAAATGAACTTTGATGAGCCTCTTTTTACCGGGTCGCCCTCAACACGATGCGGAAAGGAGATGCCCTTTAGAGTAAAGAACGTCATCCTGGAAACGTTAGAGTAGGGCCGACATGGGAGTTTTCGCTCATAAAACGATGTCAATGTATTACTGAGACCTGAATTATTGGAACGTAGAGAAAAATGTAAAATAGTGACGTCTGACGTTGATGGAGAATCGAAAATATATAAATATAATCATTTGTTTATCTGTCCATAACATCCATAGCTTTCTGGAATTACAACAACAACACTGATAAAGCGCGGGCATCCGAGTGTGACACGCAATCAGCGCCGGCTCAGGCAACACGCAAGGGTCGCCCCACCAAATAGCAAGGTCTTGATATTTTTATATTATTATTTTATTTTATTAAATTTTCAGTTTAGGCAAATGAAGTCCATTAAAAAATGTTTTTTACGGGTGTGCGGCTAGTAAATAAAACACAATAATTTTGTTGTCTGTCTGTCTGTCCGTCTATCCGTCTCTTCGTCTCTCCGTCCTTATAAATATGTACTAGGGTTTAGCAAAGATGTGAACCGACGTTCCGTCATTTTTGACGGGCTACCGCTAAAAGTAAAATAAAAATGCTTCATTATTTACTCCTTGAATAAAATTTTAGATCTCTTGTATTGTAACTCAATTGAAATTGTTGGCGCATGAATGTTGACATAATTGCGATAGAGAATAATAATAATTAGATTTCGTATCACGCACGTGTCGTGAGCGATACTATAATATTATTTTTTACATCAACGGCGCGATATTTAAAAAAAATGTAAGCTAACACTGTTTTATGCGTGTGTTAACACGCCATTAAATAAAAAGTATTGTTTTAATTTTTTCATAAAACACTCTGAATAAAATAAAACGCAATATTTTTTTAAATCCAAGTATTTGAATAAAGTCAAAAAATAGCAAGTAAAATTTATAATTCAAAATAAAATTAATCTTAGTACATAGGGTTCCTAATTACGTTGTTTTGATCCAGATGCGAAAAGAAAAAATATTTTAACAATCTATCTACAATGTTATGGAAATTTTTAATATATTCATCAAAACTAATTCAAATAATTTTTGTAAGTGTTAAAATACTGATATTTATCTGCCATGGCGCTTTTCTTGGTAAAGTATGAAGAGAAATAATTATTTCTGAACACGAAGCCATCAAACGCCAACCTTTTGAATTAAAACAATGGAATGTAATTGCATTTCTTATTTCTTTCATTGACTTTTTAATTTTCTATTCCACGCAAATGACCAAAAATTGAGGGGAAATATATTGCGATAAAAATTACAGAATAATATTTCTTAAAACTCGCTTCGAATATGAAAGAAATAAAAATACAAAAAACTTATAATTTATTCAAACGACGGATAAAATTTTATTTAAAAAATATTCAGTTTTAATTTACTTTGAGATATTTCTCTTTTACGAAAAATAGATAAGAGAAAAAACAATCTCGATTAATTTATATAAAATTCTTTCTCGTATAAGAATGCTCCATGAACCACGTTTATATTGAGATATGATTTAACCATTTTCAATATCTTTTATACGATATGCGCACATATTTTTATCAATATTATAACTATTTAAAAAAAAAATTGCGCTGGTGCTATGTTAAAATGATATTATTTGTTAAATCGATATCACATTTAAATTTATCTTAGCATTTCAGACGACATGGGTTTAATATTATTAATTGTTAATACTTTAATTATTCTAGAAGTGTGTTTTATTTATTAATATTATTCTGAAATCCTTATAAAATATAAAAAATAATAATTAATAATTCGATAAATTTAAGTATTATAACTCACTTACATATCTTGCATTGAAGGGTTTTCGTTCTATATTTGTGTTTTTTTTTATAATTTTTAAGTCTTATCATTTTTACATATAATCATATAATAATTCGACTACTTGTCGACTTATAATGTGATTATATAATTGTAATGTATTTTCCACTTATTGTATTATCGCTAGATTGGAGATTATTCTGACACCAATTTTTCTCCAACGTTTTAATTTCTCACAATGGATTCCCTGTATAAATATCCATTACAAATACGTGAAATTATTATGTTATATTAGAATAACTTACCAAAGTGTGAACTTATTTTTTTTTTCAAAGTATAAAATAATTTAAAAAATAATAATTTGAAAGACTGAGCGATTACCTTTTAATGGTGTGAATTATTTTATTAGCCTTTTTCATAAATGTGAGTTTGCATCGGCGAGACTACGAGTATAAGTGTGATCAGAGACTAACGAATATTTTACAAGACGATTATAAAGTGTTACACAGACGAGTAACTAGTGCGAAATTAATGTGAATTAAAGAACAGCATTCCAGTTAAATGTTGTGTCCGGTTGTGATAAAATAAAAACATAAATAAATTGTAAGTGTTTCATTAGTCACCCTCCCCCGCGCCCCGTGTCAATACATCGACTTGTTTACACCCTTCATTTTAAATAGCTTCGGCGTGTGCCCTAACAGCAGGCTTGAAATTTAATCAATAATTTCCGTCACCAGTGGTATCATGCACCCCGGAAAGCTATTTACGATACCGTTTCTAATGCGTCAGACAGGAGCAAACACATCACCGCTGGAGACAGCGCATTGTGCGCCATATTGACTTAGCTGCGTTGGATTCCAATTACAGTGATTTCATGCAGCGCTGCATGCATTCGCTGCAACTATTTGACTCCGTACATATTAACTGCAGCTGTCACGGTGCATTTGTCCGGGAAATAGAGAGCGTCTGGTTGCACCGAGGTAAGTGCATTCGACACAACAAGTCGGATTGACGTCGACATCGGATTGTTACCCGAGTCTCGCTTTATCGCATGTTTAATTCTGTGAGCTCGATCGTGCTCAAAACTTGGGAGATTAATTATTATTACGATTACGAGCATGTTGAAGTTGTTCCGGAATCGTTGGCTTATTCAGGGCTTTTTGCACTAGAAAACAATTCGTTCTTTGCCACCATTTTATTTATGTTCAAGTGTGTTTCCAGGTATTCTCGAAAACTTTTAATTTATTCGACAAATATTATACACTTTATAAAAAAAAATCTTTTCCACGAATTTATTGAGGTAATGAGAAATTGCAAATTTGTGAAAAATGAATGAAATGAACACATGTAAATAGTATATCAAATATAATCTATGATATGATGGGTATATAAACAGAGGCAGCAATATATAATAATAGCAAAAAAATTGTTTTGAATACAGTTTGAATTTAAAATTTACTGAATTTACTGGCTACTTTGGCTATTTAGATAAGTAATATTGTAAATAAAATGATATTATTATAATCCACATATTCATGTATAAAATAAATTGTACAACAAGGATTTTATGAATGAATAAAAATAAAAAACATACTCTTATTCAGAGTACATTGTATATTAGTGATCCTCGATGACTGCAATTAATGTTTTTTTTTGGAAATTAATCCCATCGATTTTTTACCTTTATATAAACCTTCATCCTTTAATAAAACACTTACATTTAATTATAATAATACACTAAAAGCATTAAAAATATACCCCTCATATAAAATCATAACCTTTATCATTTACTAAAACAGGCTTAAAAATTCTCTCACCCCAATGATTTACCATATCTCGTCTTATCGTAGATTATTCTGATTTATAAACTGAAGAGTCCATACATTGATATTACGGCCTGTGTCGCTGTGTCTGTGAAACGCGGATTTAGTTGCTGTGAGTTTCTTTGGAACTTGCAGCTTTCATAGTCCCCGTATGTACCCCATGTCGCAGAGGTTCACCGAATCGTACTAACCAAACCGCTTCTGTACGCCAAATGTTAGTCGATTGACCATTAATGTTGCATCCGATAGAGGGATGAATTAGAATCTACCGAGCAGCAGTCAAAATGGAACTAATGTTTGTAATTAAATGCCTTTTGTTTATCTAACTTTACTGAAAAAATAGTTGTAGATATTAATGGTATTTTGAGTGTCATAGTGATGTACACAAACATCATATGTGCGTGTTATAGGTTTTTTTATGTTTCTACCTTCTCGTACTGATATATTTATACATCTCCAGTTCAATACGTGTACGAGATTTATCTCGACTTAATCTCAAAGACTTATGTCATGTTTGCATTCGGTCGACCCGAACCAACGAAGGGTAAAATATATAAGACGAATGGTCGAAATACTTCGACGATGAATTAAAGAGAATACTATCATACCATTATATGGGCATTTGTTTGATTTTTGTATTACTTACGATTGTCAAGGGATTTGTATTTTGTGGCTGTATTGACGTATGCAATCTCCTATGTTGACCATTTATATATTTTTATATTTATTTATTTAATAAATAAATAATTTTTTCTACAATTACGATGGTTTACAGTTTTAACATGGTATTGGTAGAAGTACTTTAAATGTATAAATATGCATTAATAAGATTTGTGGTTTCTTGGAATGAAATAGTGTTGCGTTTTCACGCAGATATTTACTTTCATCGGAGACAAGCTCCGAAAACAAGTGAAAGTATGCAAGTAAAACTAACAAGGAAAAGCTGTGAGCGCGCAGCAAAGGTCCGCCCGGATGGCGGAGACCCGACTGTTTTTCTTCATGTGCGAGCTCGTTCAAGGTAATTTCACAAGATCACTGTAGGTAGAAAGAGGTTATTATGGTTGCAGAACCTCAGAAAGGAGTTCAATGTTCAAATTTTTATTGACTCTATACGTATCTAGCTGTGCCCACGCGGCTTCGCACGCGTCGATTTTTAGTAACTTTTAGTCATATTTTATCAATTTATGTATTAACCTTAACATACAGATATATGTCGTCACGGACGTTTTATTGAACTTTTTGAGTTCTAAAACTTTTCTATAGAAAATATTTACGCATCGAGCGACAATTTTTTTGTCGGCTTTACATGTAAAATAGGTCAACACAAAAAGGGCTTTTATTTTAACGGAATAATATATAGCTTATGTATATTTTGAAAGTCCGTTCTAAATATTAGTGAAAGAATTTTTGAAATCGGATAAGTAATTTCGGAGATAACCCCATACATCCAAACTTACAAAATTTCATCGTCATCACTCTTGGCACTACAACCCCTGGTGGTCTTGGCCTCCTCAAGAGTCTTCCTCCACTCATCTCGGCTTAGTGCCAGCTCTCTCCAGTTCCTATGTTCCAAGGCAGAGATGTCTTTGAGGCTTACAAAATTTACTTCTTTATATATTGATACAGATAAAACAACATACCTACTGCTAATAAGTCATCAATATAGCAGACGGCACGTAAAGAAGATGTACCTTGACAGGAATCATGTGCGTCTTGCATTTTCTTTTTTGTATTTGAAATAATGTCACCCTTACACTGAGCGGTATTTTTTGAGCGGCATGCCTATGATGCGAAACCACTACTATATGAATTACCGGTATACCTTACCTTGGTTTTGTTATTTTCTCTCACATCGAATAATAACATTATTTTTAAAAAATGACGAAATATGAAGTTGATTGAGTTGTTATGAAATGGCATTACTTTGTCACGATGTTAAAATTATTCAATTCCAAACAGGCATGAAATTTCATTAAAATTTAACGACTTTTATTCACAGATTATATCGCAGGTAAATAAATTATTTAAAGGGGTCGATGTAATGTGACGAATTCAATATTATTTATTTACTCTTCCGAATTCCAATCTGCATTCGTTTAATAATTAATTAAGGTCTATCTCCGTCCGGTTTAATCAAGTGGCTGGCGGAACAGATATTGTTTCATGCATTATTTAATGCAACGATCAATAAAATAAGCATAACGGCCACAAATGATTGGAAATATAAATTTTTAGTTATGTTTTTATTAAATATTCATGTTAATTAAATTAAATATGATGGAAACATATATGTATAAGGTTTTAAATGTTTAACTGTGTCTGGGGCTTTTGAAACAAATAGGTATCATGGATCGTCTATTTATTTTATTTCGTTTTTGCTAGCTACAATTCCCACACGATTAGATGGGTTGAAAAACTTAGCCGCAAGTTATACACGATGTTGATAAAATTATAAGACTTTAAATCGTCGGTATTATGCGTCTATCTCGATGAAGATAGAATGATATTTAAACTGGAAAATGTTTAAAATAATGTCATTTTTACAAGCTTGTCAGTTTTTGTAAAAAAATATAATTATATTATTGAAATTTTTAATTTATTATGCTTATAATTAAGTTTAAGTACAAGATGAAATAAATAAATCAATATTTACCCAAAATAATCGAAAATATGCGTGGATATAAGTGAAATATAATATATAATTAGATATCCTTTTCTGTAGGTACCAACTTCAAAACAAAATCATAAGGCATTTCATTGTATTTGTTCTAATATGTATCTTAATGGTTTATTATTAAAAATATGTTTTTGTCAGAGAAATAACAATAAAAATATTAACAGCTCTGGTGAATAAAGATTTTTATTATTTTGCACACATTTAAAATATTAGTTTTTTAATGGAATTATTAAGTATTATTAAGAAATTTATAAATCGGTTAGCATAAAACAACTCGTGTCCATTACTAAAAATTTTACTTTATTAAATCTAAAGTTAATGATTAAATATAGAGGATCGTAATGGTGAATATGACTGATATAAAATGATCATAATTTTATTAAAAAATTGAGTTCGCTAAAATAACCAAAATTTCATAAATAACCAAGTAAATTTCATCACCATTCCAATATTAAAAGTATTTACGATAATTTCCGAGCTTTCTTGTTATTTTCAAAAACCTTTTCTCGTACAATTCATTTTATATTAATAGTCAGGTAGATACCAAAATTGTTTTTTGAAATGATTTACAAATATCAATAGTCAGTAGGTAAATGTGAACAGAACATAATAATTTTAAGTAAAGGATAATTTTTTCATTTTGATTTATTTTATTTCTCTATTTTCTGAAACTGAAAAGCTTCAATTCTTAAACTAAGCTACTAAAAACGAAGTGAATTAAAAATAACTGACCGCAATGTTTTTTTCAGAAAATATTAAAAATATTTTTAAGTAAAATTGTCGTAATTTCTCGCTTACAATAAATCATTAAAATACAAATTAACCTTTAATATACAAGCAATCATGATAAATCGATCGCTTAGTTGGAATAACCATCGCTGGTCCTTTCATTCATATTTGGACCAATATAATAAACTTCAACACAACTTCACACACTAGGCAGGTAGAAGCCCACGAATGTGTATAAACAAATCGATACACCACTTGCAGGATGTGGCTTCCCCTTGATTGGCCATTATTCCGCGGCAATCGGGAGTGCGGTGAGGGGGATGGGGCGTAATCCACCCCCACGCCAGGGGATTATTTAAATGCTTTGTACGAAATTTATCTCTTATTCTCAAGTAAATAAGATGCTGATAACTGTACCGAATGAAGCCGCGTTGAAAGGAATGTATTGAAAGCGGCTAACGAATGATGGAGCGTGTATTATAAAAAAGAAATATGATTTAGTTTTATTGTATACATAAAAATGTTCGATACATGTATCCTACCGATGTTGACATATGGCCCAGAAACAGCAAAAACAACTAACAGAAAAAAACATACACAAATTAAAATGTACACAGCCATGGAAAGGCAGATGCTCGGCGTGAGCCTTCGAGATGAAATCAGAAATTACGAAATAAGACGCCGAACAAAAGCAGCCTATATTATGGACCTTATGCGAAACTAAAATGGCTCGGCAGGAGGATACTAGATGGGCACCCAGAATCCTACAGTGGAGGCCCTGGACGAAAAATAGAAGCATCGGAAGATGAAAGCGTGGAAGGACAATGTCGTCAGACCCAAAAGGTTGTCTGACGACATTGTCCAGCAAGCTGGAAGAACCTGGATGCAAAGGAGGAGAAACAGAGATGAGTAGAAGAAAATGGAAGAGGCCTACATCCAGCAGTGGAGGGAAAAAGGCTAAGGAAGAAAAAGAAGAAGAAGAAGTATACATAACAATACATCCTGCAGTATAATACAAAAGCGTGTTACCAAAATGATACCGATCAAGCATTTAAAAATATGACAACATGCGAGCATATGTAATGCTAAAATTTATTTAAAAATTCTGTTTTGGCATGTTGAGTGAATGAATGAGAAAATAAATATATATTACGAAAGTATTGACAGCGCCAGTGGTACAGGACAACCACGGAAAACGTAGCATGACCGGATTAATCAGATATTGGAAAATGGTCCTGTTAGGAGCCTCAAAATTCGTCAAGCTTGCTTGCGAAGATATATGAATATGGATGAGGCGAGAGTAGTGTATCAGGACAGAACAGTATGACGAGCCTTCCGATAATAAGAAATGGAAACCTACATGTAATTAACATGTGTAACTAAAGATACTAATCTTTTATGCATATCATCATTATCAGATATTTTCTATCCGCTGCTGGGTAGAAATGTTATTTTAACCGGTGAAAAACAAACTGTTAGTTAAGATTTGCATTTGATTTTATCGATCGACGATTAGTAATTTATGATTCGCAATTTGATGGACAAAAATCGGTAGAAGATAATTTTATATGTTTGCGAAGTTATATCTCAATTACCAATCATCGATGCAATCAGATAAAAATTTCAAATGGTAGGACCATCTGTAACCGGTTAAAATTATGATTAATCTGTCAAAACTATTGGACAAACAACTTCTTACCTCTCTTTGTCTATTACATTTGGAGCTGGCAGAAAAAGTCTTTCAGACGAATGTATGTAAAATCCATTTATGATAGAGTGAAGAATGAAGATATTAACAATGAATGTAAAGCTGATCTTAGCATAATTAATAGAATTAAAAAAGGATCGCTCAGATGGTTTGAGCATGTTGAGCAAATGAATGAGGAAAAAATATTAATAAAGATATATTAATCAAGCGCCCTTGAGGTGAGTATTCGCGAAAACGGCGCTATATAAGTTATCCAATTATTATTATTAAGTGTTGACGGCGCCAGAAAGAGAGGGCGACCGCGGAAGACGTGGCATGACTAGACTAACCAGATACTGGAAGATGGTCCCATTAGAATCCTCGAAAACCGTCGAGCTTGCATGCGAAGATGTACAAATATGGATGAGGCGAGAATTGCATGTCAGGACAGAAGAGTGTGGCGCTCTATCCTCTCTGCTTACTCCCACGGGGAAACGGTATTATAGTAAGTTATTTAGTTATTTTCACAGAATTTGGTCAATCCAGCGAGTATTGGGGTAATCTGCCGGCAGGCACGTGCAGTGAGAACAAGGAGCATGACTTTTATTTAAACGTTACGTATTTGAAAAAAAATCGAAATGGAATATTTAGTTTGCAAAAAATTGTGAACCATATAAATCTGAATAAATATGAGAATATTTCGAGTATGTCCAAAATTTTCAGAACAGAACTGGATTTTTGTCACAGGGACATCATTAATCAATCAATGTACATCGGTTGCATCTTCAAAATCAAAAGTGTTTTTTAAACATTTAACATGTAAGTCATATTAAAGGTAAATAGAAAAAGAAACAGAGAAATATTAATGTATTCTAGCGTCATATAAGCGTACATTACTATTAGGTTTTTGAGATCCATTCATTAGATTACACAATTTAATTTAATAAGTTTATCATTTAGAAAACACTACATAGGTATACTAGTACTATTACACTAAAAAAATTTGTAATAAAAAATGGTAAACCAAGCAAAATTGGCAATCCGAGTAAAACTTTTATTTTTAATGATAAATTTTTTCTCACAAATGAAAATAAGAACACTTGTTTTTCACTGCATTTGAAATTATATTCTATATATAAGACACGTTTAAATTTATGAGGGCATTGTAAATCTAAATATTTAACATTCAATAACTTATATTTATTTGATAACTATTGAAAAGAGTTGCTTTATAATTTTAAGAATTAATGAAAGCTTTTTACTTCTGCACTATTTTAAGAAAAATTTTTGTTCAAACGCTTAAGAATGGTAATACATATAGGGAAAAAGATAGTTGTACAGTTTGTTATAAATAAGAAAGAAACCGCACTTTTCATATTAATTCTTGGTAATAACTTTGTTCGAACACTTATATTATTCTAAAAATGCAGGAATTCTAAATTGTTGTCTCAGCTTCTTTCTGCGTTGATGATTTGGTTCGTATCACTGGTATGTCAATATTACAAACAAAAAAATTACGGCAAATATTTTAATCCTATAAAAACACTCATTGTCATTTCCGTTGTGTATAATCACTCGACTATTATGATTTATGTCCATATGAGTGATTATGGATAAACAAATAAAAAAACATTTTTCTGTACATCTAACTGATTTGTCTATTGTGTTTAAAAAAATCATTGAGTATTTAATCTGAAATTGAAACTTCACAATAAAATGCGTTTTCATTAAACAATATACTGGCAACGTAGTAATTGGAACATTAATCAATGTTCATGTTTTCATCGAAAATTAAGGATTTCAGTGAATTCAAAATAATGACTTTAAGTAATTTTCGTAATGAACATTTGTACGATACGTGACTTTCAAGCATTTATCGTATAATAAAATATTTTGCATGGTGCTTACATCGCTGTAATTAATTTAGAGAGTGAACAAATGAGTCACAAACGTATTTAACTAACTATTATCTCTGTTTAATGAATTTTAGATATGACGCAGACATCAAACATTAAGCCAAAGAAAAACTCTAATTTTTTATATAAAAATCTGCGTATAGTTATAAAAATTATATTGGAAACTTAAGAATATCAAGAAGAGCAATTTAAATATATTTAAATAAGCTGTAAATCTAAATGTGATCCAATTTAATCCAAAATACCATAAATATTTATTTTCGTTTTTAGTTTCATGTAATAAGCCTAAATAATATAGGTTTATTAAAATTCTTGCAAAAATGCACAAATGTCAAATAACGACGTAATATTATATCTTATATGGATTTATGAGAAATGTCTTGACAATAATATAAATGATTGATTTGAAAGATAATAAATAGTGTTGCTCAAAAATTTCTATGTAATTGGCATAAGTAGGTAATATTAAAAAAATGTTTGCCACTTTAATTTTTTTTATATAGAGATGCGAACACGAAATATGTGTCATATCAGTATTCTTACTAATTTCAAACTAAGCTAAACGCTTGTGCTACAAAAATAGGACTAACTTGCTGGTCTGGAGTGAGGTTCGAACCTGCGACTTTTGGATCACGAGGCGAGTGTCTTAACCACAAGATCAGCAAGCTACTCAAAATCAGCTACTCAAAATTATATAGAAAATATACGACAAACACGATAAAATCGAAAAATTTCACGAGCCGTTGATATATGCAGCATTTATAGCTCCCAGTGATGACCAGTAGAAAATAATTTTTACCGCACTCTTGTGTTTCCAATTTTCATATATTCTGCAGATATTTTTACAGTCCATAATAGCGACGAGCGAAAAATAGACGCCTTTGAATTGTCCGTATTACGGTGTTACGTATTCAGTGGACAGTTCGACGCACGTATGCCTCAATCCAGCAATAAATCTAACCAAAGCGAGCATTGTCTACAATACTCCACAAAAAATTCTCGAATTTTTTTAGCTTTTAATACGAACACAAAGTATTACATCCTTGAAAAAAACTAACCCATAAAAACCAAGTTTTTATTATACTTCCCTTCTCATTGAAACAGGTTTCGCGCCTACTCCACGTGTCGGGCTCGAAAATTAAACAATATAAAAATCGTTAAAATTTCGAAAAATCCAAATTCATTCTAAATATTAATAAAAAATTTTAAACGAAAATTTGTTTGATCATTTTTATTGTCGCCACGAGTCTGCCTGCAAAGTTTCAGCTCGATTGGATAACGAGAAAAGGGTTGAAAATCGAACAAAAGTTTTTCGGCAGACAAACCGACAAGCAGACAAGCAGAAGGAAGAAACACACAAGAGTATCACAAAGGCAGATGCGTTGCGTTTAGTGGAAGAGAATCTGAAATCAGCTGTGTGTGTCATCTGTAGGGTGGCCCATCGGATACGCCGGATTTAATTTCAATATGAAACAAAACATTATTATTTAACTGGGAAATTTTTACTGATTTATAAAATAGACTTGTTGAGATTAATTGTTGATAGCTTAATTTCATGGATAAGCCGTTGGATTTCTGTTTCCAACTATTATTTCTGAATTGGCAAAATCTGCTTTATATAATTTCAAGTATAGGTACTCTATATTTTATATCGTATTTATTTTTGTATATTTTTAAATTTTTCTTTGTATCTTATCTTTTGTTTTTATTTTTTTATCTACTTAAATATTTATTTTTATTTTATACATATAAATATTATATATTATATATATATAGCATATATTAGTATATATTTTCTTTTCTTTTAGATTTATGTATTCTTATGATTGTATATATTACTAAATTTTATTCAGCTTTCATTTTTACGTTTATACTTCTTTACTATTGTTAATTGTTACTATTACATAACCATCAAATGAGAATAACTGCCAGAGAACAGATTTCACCTAGTGTGGCAGATATAAGTAAATTATATTAACAAATGTCAAATAAAATAAAACAAATTATTATAGATCCAAAGGTAAAAATTTCAACTTGTTTGTTCTTCGAACTAGTTTTTGGTACGATAGAAAGTATCACTCACCTCTGGGAATGCTTTTGTGGCGAGCCAGACCTGCCTGGACTTCTAGCCCCTCGAACGTCCCGAACGGACCAATCGCGCACGAGGGACGTCGCCCAACGAGAAGCCCGCAGCGCCGGCAAAGTACCAACCATTCTCTCTCTGCCCGGCGCGACACCACGCTTCAGCTCGCGCTCCGTATAGTGTTGTCTAACGCATTCTCACTTCAATAAACCATCGAGTTAATTGTGAGTACATTTTCTATTCATCCTGTATCGCATACCGCTCCACCTTACATACACATTCACACGCCTTCAGCGTTCACTCGACATGCATCAGACTGATTGGGCAATTTGGCAGAGGTGCACAATCACACTGATTCCTTCGCGAATACACAAACACATTATCATTCAATCATATTCGCCCCACTGGCACTGGTGACACAGATTTGATATATAATACCAAACAACCCATCTGCCAAACTTTGCATGGCATTTTCTATGGCATTGATTCGCAGTTTGCGATTTTTTCGTTTTTTGGCTTACGCTTGCTGTCAAAACAAGCTCGGACTTCATAATATTTTGAGGTTGTCCAAATTTTTCAGAACACTGTACTGGATTTTTTTACTGGGACATCATTAATCTAGATATGTTATTTAAAGATGCCTCACAGAAACGAAATTATACTTTTTATGGGAAATAGAAACTTTGATTATGTGTAGTTCTTCCCGATTTTAGAATTTCGTTAAAATATTTAAAAATTAAAATAGTTTTTAAATGCAAATTAGTTATGAAAACAATTTGCGATTACAAATTAAAACTTTGATCCAAGCTTACACATTATCACCCTAATCGGATAGGAATTGGAATAATTACCGGATTCAGTCTGCAAATACATACAGTGCTCCGCAGTTTTGGCATACAGAACGTAGACTATCGCGCTGAAATGTTAATTATTGTCGACAATTTTCAATCTAAATAACGATTCCAGCAGTAGTAAAATTTAATTGCAGCGTTAATGTTCGCTCACTCTAATTAAATGATACCATACTTTGTCAAAACAATTTGTCTCTAAAAAACATCAGCGGTTTTGGACAAACAAGTACACACATCCACACAAACGCAAAGCTGCACCACTTGTATAATTAGTTTTGCATACTCGGCTCCCAGGACTTGCGTAAATATTTCTACTCTCCTTTACTACCCGTAAACTCGTGTTTCGTACTTCGCTGTGGAAGGTTTTGTTTGAATACGGGGTGAAGGTAAGCCCACACAGGCAAGTGCATCCCTGTACGGGGGAAGTAGTGCTAGCGTGACAATAATTAATGGGGTGTTCAAATTTCATCGCGGTTAGATATTACAAAAGGTGACAAGCAGGATGCGTAATGTCAACATGGCTTTTCAACTTGTATATGGATGAGAGAACTGAAGGCATTGAAAGTAGGGGCTTTATCACAATATCATGCGTCGATTCAACACATCTTGTCTGCAATATGTGGATGTTGCGGTGCTAGTAGCTAATGGCGAAGCTGATCTGCATTTCCTTATGACCAGGCTGTTCGATGTATGCATGGATAATGAACTTCTGATGACTGTCAACAAGTCGAATGTAAAGCCGGCTCTACACTACTAGCGAAGTCGGTCGAAGTTAAGCGAATACGATAGTGTAGAGGGGTACTTCGTGCTACTTCGGCTCGCCTTGGACGACTTCCGAAAGTTGTCGGTTTTTGCGCCGAGTCAAAGAAGAGTTTCTGAAGTGGAAATCCTTTTACTTATGATGATGATGATAATAAATTGCGGCATACAGTTTACAATTATATAAATGGACTAGCAGTTGACAACTGCCCAAAAGCTGGTGAACATATACATTTTTAAATATAATTAACAAGAATATGGTTCATTGTAACATGTTGGTATTCTCAACAAACAAGTGATTTAAAAGAATAATATTCTCGTTAATTATATTAATAATGACATCACAAAATTATTTTGCATTTATTGAAGAACAAATATATAAATACTTAAATAATGTAGGGTTTTGTAAAAAAAATAGGTTAATTATCAGGCTCGTCTCGTGTATTCAAAAAAGTATAAAAATGATTATATAAATTTTATTATTGTTTTAAAATGTCTCTGCATTGTGGATTATTTATTCGCGTTAATATATCACGCAACTTTACTTACATCGGCAAAAACAACTACCTTGCTAGGGGAAACAAATTGTTTGGATTTCTATACAAATTGTGAGATTCTTTGTTTAGAAATACCGAAATCCAAAACAAATCATAAATTCATACAAATGGGATATTCAGTCGGGCCTAAGCACATTTGTAAAAAAATGATGAACGAGATGCTTAATGAATAATTTATACGGCAAAATGCGAAGATCGAACAACTATGTTGTGATAAAACGATTTATGGTGGTGATGTCGCGATAAGCGATAATTTCCAAGGATAGCGAAAGTTTGATTTATCGGCCAATATCAATTGCGCCTTTCGGAAAATGTGTATTAATTTTCGCTCCGATTCATTGTGAAGATATTAATTAGTCTTCGCTTAAGACGTTTTCCGTTGAAAAAACAATTTATACCTTATTGATGTGAAAAGGTCTTAGCTTTAACCCATTCCCCCATAATAATTCAATAGGTACGAGTAATCAAGAAAAAAAAGTGAGGAAAAATCATGTAACTTGTAACTATGTGACAAAATATCTTATTTAGTTACAATGAACAAAAAATTAATGGTAGATTTTTGCCATTGATGAATCTGTAGTAAGATTATTTTTTCCATTAATAAAATATAACGGTTTATAGATTTGTTTGCAATTAAACAATTTTTATTAATCAATTAGATAAGACATACAGAAAAAATCAAATTAATGAAAAAATATTTAAAATGCCGAGTTATCCAATTTCGCCACTAAATGTGGCGAAATAAATTGGATAACGCGCCATTCCTGGATAGAATTGGAGGTCCGTGGTTCGAGTCCCGGCGGCATTTAAAATATTTTTTCGTTAATTTGATTTTTTCTGTATGTCTTTTCTAATTGATTAATAAAAATTGTTTAATAGTTCACAGAACTTTGTTCTGAAATTGCAACATCACAATAAGAATGTGTTTTCTTTAATTTATTTGTTTGTAATTATTTTGGTTATCTTATGAATAAGGAATTAATTAATATTAATCACATCTTAATACAAATAATGTCTCTAAACTATTTGGTGAATAAAATAACATTATATTTTATAATATTAATAAAATGGATAACCACCTACATTTTTCCTTTGTTTTAAAAATGATTAAATAATTATTATTATTGACGTTGTTAAATTTATGTTAATTTCAAATAATACAATTTATACGCGCGGTTTACATAAACGATACTGTGGGATATAGAAGAGTGTTCTGTGCTGACTAGAGTGAAGCGAAGCGACTAATATAATCTCGATGATTTGGGGGCCATACGAGCTTAAGTACTCTCTTATGGTAGAAAAAGTACAAAAACAGTTTCTAATGATGAGTATCTCTACATGAGAGAGGATGGGAATCACCCTTGTCTTTCTTTACCCAACCGAGTTTCTCCAGGGTACGCTTACAGTTTAGAGACTAGAAGGAATGTGTATTTGATTATGCATTTTTATAGATTGTTGTGCGGTTTGATCGATTATCCTGCGGAGCATTGGTTCATATGTTCCTGATAATTACCTTAGACAGCGTCAGCATAGATTGTTTCACATTCCAATATACAGGATCAACCTGCTAATAGTTATACCTGCTGGAAGGGCTACTGCTACGCTGAACAATATCATTCTGGACATTGAGCTGTTCCATGTCTCTGGGAGGGTTTTTCGAAGCGGGATTCTCCTACTACGCTTTTGATATGATTTGATATACTTTTATATAATATTATGTTTAATTAAATATTTGTTTTCGTTATTTTTATATTTCTATCTTGTTTATAGTAGCTGGTTGTTGTTCTTGTGGTTAGGACTCTCGCCTCGTGATCCAAAGGTCGGAGGTTCGAATCTTACTCCAGACAAGCAAGTTAGTCCTATTTTCATAGCACAAGCGTTTAGCTTAATTTGAAAATAGTAAGAATATTGATGTGACACGAATTCTGTGTTCGCATCTCTATTTAAAAGAAAATAATAATAAAATTTACGAATTAAGTTTATATTTGTTTGTAATGTAAATTTTATATAAAAATAAATTTAAATTTGTAATTATTTTGTTATTTTCTCGCATAGATATCGCTAACGCATAAAAATAAAATACCAATTTAAAAATCTCCTTTCTGGCTATATAAAACCAGTTACACATTACATATATCAATTAAATTTCTTTAATTAAATGAAATTCCTCTAAATAAATGACGAATGAACAATTATTTTGCATTGAAATAAAACTTCAGCCTTATTTTACGTAAGTTTACGTATATTCCATTTCATTTGCAGAGAAATTCGAATCAGTATATTACCAGTCACTGCAATATAAACTCTAGTTTTCATTACGAATACAGTAATAGAGTTGATACAAGGAAAATGTGTTTGAGTGGTGAAGCCGTATGAGAAACAAAGAACCAAAACGGATACAGGGTTTTAAGTACTGGAGCAATATTGCTGGAGGAACTGATTCAAAGCCAAGCGGCGAATGTAAAGGGGCTTTAATATACCATCTCACGTACATATTATCCTACAACGTTTGTAGGTTTGCCAGGGACTTAACATGTATAATGTATTAAACATTTCCCTCCAAACTTATTAAGACCTTATTCAAATTATGTAACTAATACGCAACAACCGGCTTCGCAGGTTGTTCATCCCGATCCGGATCCAGAGAAGTGATGGGTCCGCTCTGTACTCACTACTACAATGTAGTACCACATTACATTGAAGTGCAAACTTCACACGTTTTGAAGTGTAGTGCACACTACAAACTACATACACTTTAAGTTATTGAAAGTGCATACTTCAAATAGTACACTTCATTTCAAAGCAAACACTACAAAGTTATCGAAAGTACGAGCACATATTTCAAATAGTTCAATTTTTATGTGAAATTTTTAGGTTGATGTAGATAAATGAAGAAATCTTTGGAAATTGAAACAACCTCCCCCCATGGCTTGAAAAATCTTGGGATTGAATGAAGAAATATGGTTGGCCTTTTTTTTTTAGCTCGCCAAATATTATTTTACCGAAATATCTCGATATATTCATTTTCCCGGCGACCTTTTTTTTTTTAGTCACCAAATTTTTTATTTGGGAAATATAATTAGTTCACTTGTACTACAATTACTTCATTTCATTACTTCACTTCATTAAAAATACATTTACTTCATTACTTCACTTTATTAGTACTACGATTTCGTAGTACTACAATAACTTCACTTCGTGTATTTTTACTACAATTTTAGTGTACACTTTGTAGTCTTAAACTGGTAAACGCGTGTGTGTTGTAGTCTTCATTTTGAAATGTAGTTTTTCTCTTCGCTAATCCAGAGTGGTGTTCTCAATAATTTCACAAATACATTCTCGCTGAGATCTACTGTCATTTCTTCATTCTCGTGAAGAGCTTCAACTTTAGATAAGATCTTGATTGTGAGTTTTGGGTTGGATTTTTAAAGTGATTTAAAACCAAATTAATTAATCAATTAGAAAGACATACATAAAAATCTAATCCACGAAAAAATATTTGGCTACTACCGGGATTCGAACCACGGATCTCCTCCTTTCCGGGGCAGGCGCGTTATCCAATTACGCTATAGGAGCCTTGTTTACTTCCGTGAATATGTAGACCTTATATGTAAGTCTCATTTATTAATTGATTTATTTGACCTTTCTTATTGATTAATTAATTTGGTTTTAAATTTCACAGAACTTTGTTCGGAAAAATTGCAACTTCACAATAAGAATGTGTTCTTGAATATAATATATGTACGTTGTATCAAATGTGTCCAAAAATAAAAATGAATTGATCGGTTAATTCTGGCATCCATCTAGTGGTAGTATTACAAAGTAATTTGTAATTCCCGTATCAGAAAAAGTCGATTGCTCTATTCTTTCTTATCCTGATGAAGAAGCCATTGAACATGTTGAATTTTTTTCAATAAAAAAGTGGTGTATACAAAGTTAATTTCTATAAATTATAACTATACATATAATATTATTTGATACATACTCAAGAAAGAATCTCTGAAAGTTTTCATTTTTGCCTACATCAACACACATTTACGATGCTGCATCCACATTCAGCGGTTATTCCAGAGCAGAAAATAAGACGGGTAATGACCTCATTTCGTGAGAGGGAACAACTTCAGGACCGAGATAAGATGGAGGATCGCTCATTTAAAATGGCGGCAGATATTATTTATGAGGTGCGGTGACGCCAGCTAATAACATAAACTTGGCAAGGGAATTTTACCGCCATTTCTAAGTGTGCGATCGAACTATTTCCGGGCATAGTTTACCACGAGTTCTTGATTAGGAACGAAGTTGCGTTCGGACATCTCGTGCGTCATTCGTTTTTTTTTAATAGAGAAGTTTCACAGTGAAGATAATATAATAATCTTTTACATTTAACTAATATACAGTGTTATTTGTAAAACATTAATAACCTCGCAGGACTATATTCCTGCCTTGATTATAAGTCGAAAATGTTCAAGCTATTATGACCTAATATCAATAGTTAAGGAGATATGCGACATCAAAGTTTGCATTTTTTTTCAATATATCTGACTTTTTTTTTGTAAAACGTTGGACTATCATTACAATAACTTATATCAAAAATGAAAAATTCATTCCCTTTAATACAAGTCAAATAAAAAAATAAAAACCTTCGAATTCCACTTGGAAAACATTCCAATGGGAATTTTTTCAGGGTTTTAACCATTTTATTTAACTTGTATTGAAACGAATGAATTTTTCGTAATCGATATGAGTTACTGTAATGATAGTACAACCTTTTTCAAAAAATAAGTTAGAAATATTGAAGAAAAAATGCAAACTTTGGTGTCGCATATCTCCTTAACTATTGATATTAGGTCATAATAGCTTGGACATTTTCGACTCATAATCAAGGCAGGAATATAGTCCTGCAAGGTTATTAATGTTTTACAAATAACCCTGTATAGACCAAAATTAATTGGTAAAAAAATTGTTGAAATGTGTCAATTAATAACAATTAATAACATTGTTAATTTGTACAAGATCTGACGAAACCAATTTAATTGCCACCCCTTTTATCACATATCAACATCCACGTCCCAGCAAGAGCTACTAGAACACATTGCATCTTCCACATTCCTGTAGCTCGTACCAATTACGGATTACGCTCCCCCATAGTGAGAATGTGCCGAGTCTACAACGACTTGTTCACCGACATCGATATCTATCATGTGTCTCTATACCACCTAAGATCACAAGTGAACATAATTCTGCGACGCAACATTGAATTAATACTTGATTAATAACTGAATATTGATTCATAACTGCAAAGCAAGATATAAATAAAGTTAGTTAATACGTGTACTTTATTATTGTTATTTACGTTATTATTGTTATTGTCACTATTGTTACAATTGATGTCTTTTATTTTAACATGCTTTTATTATTATTATGCACTACTTCAAAATTACTTCTATGCGAGATATGTTAGGATATAAGTTAATACGTTAATTAATAACTATTTATACTCTCATATATTTATATGTATCATTTTCTTATATCTGTTAATATTTCCAAATGAACAAATAAAAATAAAAAGTGATGGTATTCGAGAGAGACGAAAGAGTGACTAAGTGTGATGTAATTATAAACAACGAATGCTTAGAACAAGTGAACGAGTTTGTGTATTTGGGAAGTATGTTTAGTAGGGACGGCAAGGCTGAGAATGATATCGAAAGGAGAGTAACTGCGGGAAACAAAGTTAATGGTGCACTAAATGCAATTATGGCCAATAAGAATCTGTCAAAAGAAGCAAGACTAGCGGTACATAATGGCGTTCTAGTGCCAACCCTTATGTATGGAAGTGAAGCCTGGAATTGGCCCAGAGGATTGAATTAGACTGATATGTCGGTTGAAATGCGTGTCACTAAGGACTCGTTGTGTGGAAAAATCTTTTGGTGTCGATAGAGTGAGGAATGAACAAATTAAGAAGTGAATGCAATGCTGACTGTAGTGTGGTAGATAGAATAAAGAAAGGAGTGCTGAGATGGTTTGGTCATGTGGAACGTATGAACGAGGAAAGGATGGTTAAGAAAATATATGAGGCGAATGTTGAAGGCAACAGGAATACAGGGCGTCCGCGAAAGACCTGGCACGATCAGGTACTACAAGTATTTGAGGATGGTCCTGTTAAAAGCCGCAACAATCGTAGAACGTGTATGAGAAGATGTATGAATGTGGCCGAAGCAAAAGTGGTGTGCCAGGATAGAAGAGTGTGGCGTTCAATCCTCTCTGCCTACCCCTGCAGGGAAACGGCGTGATGGTTAGTTAGTTAGTTAGTTAGTTAGTTAACAAATAAAAAAAATGACAAAATATGTACGCCGCCTGGGATGACGAGGTCCAGCTATCCCTCCATCTTTCCGGTGGTCTTCCCGGTGGGCGTCGTCCAGAGGGGATTTCAGGAGCTGCTGTATGCACGAGTCTGTCACCGTCCATCCTGGCTACGTGATTCCTCCAGAATCTCCTCCTGGATCCACCCCATCGTGCTCTATTTTGCAAGGTTTCCTTATTTCTACATCTCGGACCCGATCAGTTTTTCCAGTAATGGATCTCAGCTTTTAAATGTTCTGAAGAGTTCTTTGTAGTGATGGGTCCGCTCTGTACTCACTACTACAATGTAGTACTACACTACATTGAAGTGCACACTTCGCACATTTTGATGTGTAGTGCACACTACAAACTACAAACACCAAAGTTATTGAAAGTATAAACTTCAAATAGTACACTTCATTTCAAAGCGAACACTACAAAGTGCTTACACTTCAAAGTTATCGAAAGTATGAGAAACACATTTTAAATAGTGTATTTTTTACGTGAAATTTTTGGAAAGTTGATGTAGACATATGAAGAAATTTATTTCAATATTTTTGTCGTTGACCTTTTTTTTTTTTTTAGCTCGCCAAATTTTTATTTGGGAAAAAAATACTTCATTTAAAAATTTACTTCACTATTACTTCATTTCATTACTTCACTTCATTATTATTGCAATTACTTCATTTCATTACTTCACTTCATTAATACTACAATTACTTCATTACTTCACTTCATTTACTTCACTTCATTTCGTAGTACTACAATTGCTTCACTTCAAGTAGTTTTTACTACAATTATAGTGTACACTTTGTAGTCTTCAAACTGGTGAACGTGTGTGTGTTGTAGTCTTCATTTTGAAATGAAGTTTTTCCCTTCGCTAGTTCTTTGGTGCGGACACTGTCAGCCCGCGTCATGATAGGTCGCACGCGTGTCTTGTATATCTTGACTTCGCTTTCAATATGCATATTTTTGTTTTTCCGTGAAAAATTCTTGAAACACCCTGATACGGTGGTGATATTGCTATATTAACATGCTGTTGGACTTCAGTATACAGATCGCTATGGCTACAAAAATTTCTCACACACAATACAATGCTTACTTAGGCTTGACGTCACGTAGAAGCCATGACACCTGCGGGCGTTTTCGTAACCATCGCCGCGTCTCATTACTGTTGTCATAGACACAATGCAATGTTTATTTATAATTGACGTCACGTAGACGCCATGACACCTGCGGGCGCTTTCGCGCGAAATTAAAAATAGGTAGGTGAAAATGCAATTATTTACGTAAAAACTTAGTTTATTACTGTAATAATGTTATTTTCAGTAATAGTAGGCGTGTACTTATATTATAGAAGGTTACTAGCTGTATATGTAGCTGTAGCGCGGCTTCGCACGCGTAGATTTTTAGTATACTGTTTGAATCGTCATAGAACTTTCGCGAACCTTTTAGAAAATTCAATGTTACAGTACAGGAACCTTCGCACACCGACACATTCCGCCACTCAGTTTAGAACCTTATAGAACTTGCGGGAATTTTCTAGAACCTTCTCCTTCCAGACCTAGAGCAGGTTTTTCCGA